>JARHVA010005165.1:952500-972500 GCA_037957365.1 Torreya grandis
AATTTTATGCATATTAATAATAAAATCATTTAATTAATGTATTAAAATTCAATAGATTCATGTCTTCAACAATCCAAATCATCCATCTAAGCTTTAATAATACTAAAGTTATAGAAATGAAGAAGAAGGAAGAAATGTTCACCACCCGGTGATATAATGTGATAATGCATATATGGCACTCATCAACCCCCAATCTCAAGATGTGACCCCTAAAAGAGTTTTATCACAATCATGACATCTATAAAATTATTATTTAGATATTTATAAATTCCAAAAATTGAAGAAAATCATAATACTAACATGTATGGGATCAAAATACTTTAGTGAAAATGAAAATATTAAGGAAAGCATGAAAAACAAGAATAAACTTTTCTTGAAAACATGGTTTTTAGCAACGTGATGAGAAATGGAAGCCAACAAGCATGCATAAGGCCTTAAAATTATCTTTTAAATCCATTATTTCCCCATAAATGTCTTCCATGAAAAAAATCAGAAGTGAATACAACAAACAACCCAAAAGGCCCCAAAGCTTATCCTTCAAAAAGATACAAAGATAAAGGATTCTAACAAGTAGCCCTTAAAGATGAAAGCTTACATTTCAAGATCAACCTTATATTTGTCATTTATATGAGTATAATATATTAGTTCCTAGTTTTACACCTCTTTTGCTTGGCATTGCACACTGGAAGAAGAATGGCAAACATAGATGATGAAACCACTAATATGTCATTATAGCTAAGAAAGGGTTTAGCACATGGATAAACCGTATGAAGACAATGAATGGAAGGTATCAATAAATGGTATGGTGAGCTTCCTACTACATCTAACTCTATATAAACCAAGGTGAGAGGAATTGAGGTGTAGATTGCTCACATGGAGTGATAATGTAATTCAACCTCCATGGAGATTTTTGGCACAAGGAAACACAAATATGACCAGGGCACAACCAAAATTGTTCACTCCACCTGGGAAGGGTTGTCATAAGGGATGAACAAATTCTCCAGGTCACACATAAGCTACTCAAGATAGATATAAAATTACTTACAACCTTCATTCTAAAGAATTATTCAATAACAAGGAACTGAATGGAATAATGAAATGTTGATCTTTAAAGCACAACATGTAAACACATGTTTTATAGGTATGATTTTATGCATCTGCAAGTCAAATAACACTTAACATGTGTAAAGCATGTATTATTTCTAGGATAAAACAAGGTAGGATAGTTAGATAGTTTTAAAAAAGGGTGGTGTGCTATTGATTTTCAAACAACAGGGGATCTTGCAATATTCATGAAATTATTCCTTTACTAAGATGTAAAAAAAAATCAGATACAAGATAATGGAAAAATGAGTGGTTTCCATTTATTGATACCAATGAAATAAAAATACCCAAATGATTATGATACCCTAGAAGAAACACTAAAAATAGAATAGCATATACTTTTTCCCATTAAATCTATAAACCTAGGGTGCCCTAGAGAGTTATTCAGCAACATATTTACAAACATAAAGCATAAAAGCTTTTATAATCTAGATCTATGCTCAAAATTATTACCAAAAGTAAGCATTGAACCAAATATCCAATCAATATTATTTATAAAATAGATTATTGCACTTCATCAAAAGGAAATAGTAAAACTCTCAAGTATTCTCATTAACTTTGCAAATCAATCTTACATATATCATTTTTCTAGAATGATACCATGAGGACAAGCATGGTTAGTTGTCTCTTTTGACAAGGGAGATATAAACATACTATCAGAGATTACTAATGGATATACAACTACAACTACGTTAGAAAAGGAGACAATACATACACATAATAGTTGATACCAAAATGTTGAAGAACCAAGAGTTACAGATAATGAACAACCAACAACAACAAACTTAGAATAGAAGGCAATCCCTCTATTTATATGTTTTTACCACTTTACAAATCTAGAAATGTGGGTTTAAATTTGTAATATTTAAAAATTAAAAAACAACCCTTTAAGTTCTACCAAGATGCTCTTAGCTGGAAAATTGTCCTTGTCATGCCTAGAAACCATATATATTTTTAGGAAAAATCAATGTTCTAATGACCGCTACATGAAATGATGAATATTTGCAATAACCCTTTTCTCTCCTTGGATGGAAATGCATTTTACATGAGTTGGAAGGATAAAATTTGCCTTAGAGACCAAAAAAAATCTTTTATCATCTTGTAAAACTTCCTAGAGATGCCTTTGACCACTCATTTTCAAATTCATAATCTTCTTGACAAGTACCCTTCCCCTTATGCATGCCAAATAAAAACCCTACTCTTACAATGATGGCATTTAAACACACTAAACCCATGGATGCCTGACAAATCTTCTTTGGAGTGGCCAACCCTAATCTTAAAATCTTATAATAATTCTCCCATGGAGGTGTTTGAACAAAAAAAGCAATAGAAAATGCAAAACTTAAGTAATTTTACATTTTTTCTTTTTGACTCTAACTTTCCTTTTCATACTTTGCATTTTTCACATTTGTTTTTTTCAAATTTGATTTTGAGGGTTACCTCCACATTTTTTAATACATAAATTCATTAATTTTCACTTTTTGACTTTTTAGGGAAATTTTGGTCCCTTTTGCAAATTTTCAATTTTCCTTTGTTTTGGAAAAATCTGGGTCCCATTTACAATTTTTCAATTCCTTTATATTAGGGAAATCTAGAACTCAACATTAGTTTTTTAGTTTGTAAATTGTAGAATTACAATTCATAGTTGTATTTTACTTGGAAAGTTCCCTAAAGGAAATGGGAACTACAGCTACAATTTGCAAGTTTGAAAAATTGTAAATTGCATTTGGAGTTCCCATTTCCCTATAAAGATTTCTTTGGGGAATGGAAACTCCAACTAAAATTTTCAATTTCCAAAACTATAAAATTACAAATTACAGTTGGAATTCCCATTTCCTATTAAGGATTCCTTAGGGAAATATGAACTCCAATTGCAATTTGTAACTTTTAAAATAAAAAAATTACAAATGGACTTGAATGTGCACATTTGTTATAGGGCCCTTAAACAAATGGGAACTCCAACTACAATTTACAAATTTTCAAATTTGTAAAATTGAAAATGGCCTTAAAAGTTCCCATTTGTAAATGTACCTCATGTTAACCAGCATTGAATAGGGGGTTTAGGAGATCCAAGTGTAATTTACATAAGTGCAATTTTCAATTTACACAAGTGTAAAATTAAAAAAATGCATTCTTCCATCAAATCTCCCTAAATTTCCTCATGAGTTGACTTTTCTCCATTTGCTTTGACTGATAGATTTGAGAGATTTGACCATAATTTGCAACTGCTATTTGGGAACTTGCATTTTGCAAGTTGCTTCTCTCACACAAATTTTCAAGGGAATTTTGGATATTCTCCTATAATTTTTGAAACATGTAAATTCCTATATTTCACCTAACTCCATTCCTGCTAGCTAGTTAAATAGAACACCCTGTAGAAGTTTTTTTCTATAAACTCAACCCTTTCTATGTATGATGCTTAAACATAGGAATTTTTTTCTATTTGTAAAATGCACTTGAATTTAAAGCATTCACCCATGAAAATATTCATTTCCCTATAGACATTTTTTTGGGTTTGAGTGCACCACCACTTGACATGTTATTGGATTCTATAACCTATTGGATGATCTCAAAAACACAAAGTGAGGATAAGTCCTTAAACACTCAAATCACAATCTAAATCCATTAACAACAATCCCCTTCTAGTTTTTTCCCTCATATTGTCTTCTAAGAGAGGGGTCCTCATCAAAGTATCCTTTATTATTTAAGGATTTGGCCCACCCTCATGTCCCTTCTTTTCTAGAGGACTATTCAAAATAAATGTGGTTAGTTTGTCCCTCATATCAACAAATAAAATGTGTCTACAAGTTGTACACTTCAAAGTGATCATCTAGTATTTTAAAGTAAGGATCTTTGTCTCTATATTGCCACATCTATAGCACTACATGTACTTTTTAATAAAATTCTCTTGAATTAAAACTAGTTTTGTGGTATTGTGAGCACCATTCACAGGATAAGTTCTAATTTTTTACAAACTTTGACTGAGTACCTAGTTCACATCCAAAATAATTTTTTGTATAAGGAGGCCTGCCAAGTGCTTTGGCCACATCTACCATCTTTACAACATTTGTCTTGATTCCATTTCCTTGGCCCTCAATTTTTTTATCATTTTAAGCATCTTATACCTTTATAAATAATTATCACGATTAATTTCCCCAATGTTGAGGAAAGCCATTTTTTCTTAACAATGATTACCTAAAAGGCACCAAAAAAATAATGAAAAAAAAAAACTAGTCTCTTGTACACCTCTCTAGTACACCTTTCTATTCAAAGGTAAGAAATTAGAAGGATAATGAAGAACCTCAATAAGACTACCAAGATAACAGCTTACCCCTATGATCGATTTCTCATACCTACTAAAGTCTCTCTAATTACACACTCAGAACTAATCTTAAGCTTACAAGTGGCTCTAGATATGATTAGAACTAGTGAATTCTAATTTATATAGGCATGGTTTTGCTTGTTGTTTATATTGAATGGAATGCCTTTCTTGGGATGGCCAAAATAAAACCTCCTTATAGCCAATCCCATGCTATAGACACTCCATGTTGCCTCAGTTTCATCCCACTATTTAGAGAGAAGAATATGATGCATCCCATATGTGGAAATGATAAGCATAGGCCATAAAGAGCATGAACATGAAGAGTAAGGCAGAAAATAAATCTAGTTGGAAAAGTACCCATGGTTAGTAACACTACCATGCCTTGTTAAATCAATGCATGCATCTATCTCTCTTGCCAAAAACTTTCATTAAACTAGAGAGTACATTACCATTAATAGTTTTGATGTTCATGACATCTATGTTGTCAGTATCTAGCCTACAAAAGAAAATTTTTAAAGTCTTAAATACTTTTACGTCCATAGGATCTAAAGTCCCCACAAAAATTTACAATTAGAAGAAAATTGTAAATCTATGTTGTAATTCCAATTTTCCACGAGCCTCTCGCTGTTGTTCCCATTTCAAGAACTTAGAACCATATCTATAATTTGTAATTTGTTTTATTACAAATTTGAGTTCATCTTCCCTTTTCCATAACCTCAAAATTTTGGGATCTATAACCCCACAAACAATATGGAATTTGGAGAATTACATTTAACATGGTGCTTCTTCACCAACATTCTCCCGTAGACTTCTAATACATTATTTGTAATTGTATTTAGACCCTTGACATTCTTGCATAACTTCATGGTGTTAAGTAAAATTTTTCCCTCTATCAACATTATAGTCAATGGGGAATTCATCATTGAGCTTCCTTGTAGCCACATGGTCTTATGCCTCCCATGCATTATTTATTTTGAATACAATTTTTTCCCTTATGCCTCCATATGGGTAGGATATTTTTAATATGGGGATGAGTGTTTTAGGCTATATTGGATCTATTTTGGTACCAAATGGGCACCTTCACATCGACTCTCCTTTTAAAGAACCATTTGTTATTATATTTCCAATCTACTATTTGACCTTCATTCCAACATGGTTAGCTTGATGGCATTGTTGTCATCTACATGGCCTTCCATGTTCACTAGCGGCATATGAAAAAGTGGTACCATTAATAGTTGTGTGGCTTTTTACATGTTTATTCATTGAGTAGAAGCAAAAGGTCATTCCTTTTTATCTTGAAATTTTTTTGAAGAGGTCAAATTGATTTATACTCAATGATTTTCCATTTGCATTGCATCATCACTTATTTTTGAAGTTTCTTTGTGTGATTTGAATAATTAGAGTTACTATGAAAAATGATTGGAAGAGTTTCCACCACTCACGATAATAGACCTCAAAGGCTCTAACTACCATTCAAACAATAATCTTTCTAATTTTCTCTTCACCTATTGAACTATTAAATAGGCAAGGATTGATGATAAGAACAATGGGTTTTTTTTTAAATTAAATACCACCAATGGTATAGCATATTCAGACTAGACTATTGTGATAAATAATTTACAAATTAAAAGTGAAGGTTATTAGTTCTCAATTGGTTAACACTTTTTACAAAACTAAACCCTTCTTGTAAAGTTTCCTACACTTTAGTGGTAGCTCCATGGTTGAACCATAAAGTTAGTAATCAAAGTATTTCTTGTAGACTATCATCCCCTTTTTGTTGCTTATCATTTTAAACCCTATAATCCTTTTAAAACATTAAAATATTGTATTTTAGTTAAACAAAGACCTCACAAGGTTTATAACAATTCAAGAGTGAGAACATGGATTTTTTATGACTATGAGAGTGGAAAGATAACCTTTTGACCTCAGGCAAACACTTGAAAATAAGAAATAAGCTAGATAATTTAGCCATTTATACTCAGAAAGGGCACAATTAGTTAGTGAAATTTTTGTCACTAACACTAGCTCTTCCTCGAGGATGTACACCTACTACTGGTGCAGAAAGAACCCTAAAAAACAAGACTAGGTGCCAATCCACAAGTAGACAGAGTCAATATTTTAGCAAATTCATAACAAATACACATGGAAACTCAAAAAACAAAACAAATTGATTAAAATATATTACGAGGATATGAAAATGAACACAAGACAAAAAACATGAAAGGAACTATATGAAAAATTCCCAAACTAGAGGTGCAATAAAATAATAAAGCAATATAATTATACACTATATAATACTATACATAGTTATGGACTCAGTCGAGGAAGTGTTTCAGATGTCTACCATTGACTAGTAGCTCTAGTATTTCACTGTCCAAGTCTCTCATGAGTAAATTATGTGATTGAATCCTACAGTCAATGGAATAGGGACCCATCCACAAGGTATTAAATTTGTAATGCTTTCCTTTCTCTTCATGCCTATTTTTGAAAAGTAGAACTAGATCACTGACCTAAAAAGTTCTTAGAGTGACCTTTATATCAAATTTTATCTTGAGTATTTCCTTGAAGTTGAGGTATCTTTCATGAGATTATCTTTGAATATCATCAATCCCAATAATCTGGTTCATCTTATTTTCATAGTGGTTGATTTGCTCATCATCTTCCTCTAGATGTTTCATGAACTGATAGGTTGGCAACTCTAAATTCATAAGCAAAACTACTTGATCTCCATAAATAATATCAAAATGGATTTTGCCTATATCTCTCTTAGGAATGATTCTATTATCCCATAAGGTAAACTTTAGTTGTTCACTCCACTTCTTATTTTCTTCCAAATTACATCTAATGATTTATAGCAAGTTCTTGTTACTGGATTCTGCTTACCCATTCCCATGATGGTTGTAGTTGGAAGCATAAGCTAATTTGATCTTATACTCTTTACACAATGCCACTAAAGTCTTAGCTTTGAAACTCATGGAATTATCATTAATTACCTTAAACAATGGCATAACAAATCTATAAGTAATCTATATTAAGAAAAATTCCATAACTAATTGGTGTGTATCCCTCCTTGTGGTGATCTATTTAGCCCATTTTGTGAAGTAGTTAGTTGAAACTAGTATCCATCTATGTCTAGTGCTCGATGAATCAATAATTTCCCCAATGAAATCCATTACCCATTGTCTAAAGGGCCTTCAATCATCATAATATGCAAGGGAAGAGAACCCAAATCTTTCAACCATCAAATAAAATGCTGGCATTTCTTGTACATTCTAACTTTTTGAGGAACATTCTTGAATAGTGATGGAAACCAATAACCAGCTCTCAAAATTGTATGATCTATTATTTTAGATGCAAAGTAGACACCACATAATCTACTATGAAAGTCCTCAATTAGGTCAGTAGTTTGTTCTTATGCCATGCATCTTAGGAGAATCCCATTTGGATTCTTTCATGCTAGTCTACATTCAATAAAGAGGTATTTTTTAGAATCAATTTTAAGAGTTATTATTTGATTCTTATCCAAGTCAAGGGGATAATTTAAAATTTTTAAGTAATAAACAATGTCTTTATACCATGGATACATGTTAATTTAGCTTAAATAATTATCAACATTAAAAATAATAGTTTTTACCTCAATTGCTTGCAAATTAGTCTCAACCATGAGCTCAGCTAAACCCATCCCTTTCACCAACTTGGTGGTTTAAATATCCATGTCTTACTCTTGCAACTTGTTGACCCATCTGCATCTCTTATTAGATACTTCAATCTAAGTCAATATGTCCTTCACCATGGTATGTGGGATGTAAGCAACAATCTTTGAACTCAAAATATAAGGCCTGAATGTCTTCATAACCTTCAAGAGAGCAAAATCTTATATTCCATAATGGTGTAATTCAGTTTAGGACCTTACATAGCTTTTCTAAGGAAAGCTATAGGCTTTTTATGATCATCTTAATTATTTCACAACAAGATAGTAGCAACAGTATTAGATGATACAAAAGAGAATATTTGAAATTCTTGTACGGCCTTCTCCTCACACTTGATGGTTTGGTATTTCTATAGTATAGAGGTGATAGGAAAAGTAATCTCAAAAAAATTAGCCACAAACCTCCTCGTGAAATTTATTTCTCCAAAGAAATATTGAATTCACTTCTTGGACTATGGGATAGGCACTTTATCAATGGCTTATGATTTCTCAAGGTCAATTATGACACCATATTTAGACCCTATATGTCCCAATAACTTGGCCTTTTATACTATAAAGTGGCATTTATTAGGATTAAGTGAAATTCTAAACTCCTTACATCTAATGATTTTTTTCTCTAGATGCTCTATATGTTTCTCTCTAGTTTTGGAGTTCATAGTAATGTAATCTTGATACATAGCTATGAAATTTCTAATTACCCCTACAAAGTCAACATCCATAGCTCATTGAAATATTTCACCAACATTCATTAATTTGAAAGGCATACTCATATATACATACTTGCCCCAAGGCATTGTAAATATGGTCTTCAGCCTCTTGGATTCCTTCACCACAACCAGGTTATAACTTGAGAAACCATCTAATATGGACAACATCTCTAATGTAGTAATACTTTACAGTATGTTTTCAATATTAGGTAGGAGATAATTATCTTTTGAATAATATTTGTTCAAATTGTATAAATCCATATACAAGTGAATGTCACCATTATTTTTCCATGTAGGGACTAAATTTGCTACCCATGATGAGTGCCTGATGGGTTGAATAATTCCATTGTCCCTTACCTTATTTAACTCATCCTACATCTTGGTATCCTAGATTAGGTTAATAGCCCTTTGATTCTACCTGAAAGGCTTACTATTAGGATAAAATGGGATGACATGTTGAAACAATTATTCCTTATATGCTTTTGATTTAAAATAAGACCATGCTAAATAATCTTGGTACATTTTTAGCATCTTCATGTAAACTTTCTTCTCAATTGCATTTAGGTGAGTACCAAGCCAAACCCTCCCTGGATTCTCATGAAAACCTAAATACACTCAATTACATCATTTGAAATAAATAAATATCAAGTTTTAGTTCTATCCAATTTATCAAAATATAATTCTAAATTTACCAATCCCCTAGGGAGTGTGTTTGTCTTCAGCTGAATGTTGACTTTCCCAAACAAGGTTTCCTTTATATCACAAAATTGAACCATGGATTCTAATTCTATGATCTGATCATGGAATTTTGCTTAATAATTTAAAAACCTTCTAATCTAATAATCATAATCAAACACCTACTAGTGATGCACATTATCTAGGATTGAAGTTGTAACAATCACCTCCACTTTATACTAATAATGAGGGTTCATATTTTCAATATCAAATTAAGAACCTAACACTACAATTTTGTCAACTTCTACATTGAAAATTATATCATGATTAAAAATGTTTAATACATCAAAGAATTCAATAAAATCTCAAACAACATTCTAATATTATTTCAAATTTTTACTTCTGGTGAAACAAGCATTTTGGACCTACTTAACTACTAGCTCAAAATCACCCTTTATAATCAATTTTGAAATTCCATGTTCACAATAAATCTATAAACCAAGCAAAAGTGATTCATATTCAATAGTATTGTTTTTTCACTCAAGGGATAGCTAAAAAGAAAACATAAAACATTTACCTTTCGGGGCATAGTAGACAACCTCATCTCCATTTGTAGGATTGGAGCAAGTCCCTTAAAATAACATCTTCTAAAACTCATCTTTGTCATCAAATTTAGCATCAAAGACAACATGCTATTTAAAAACATCAATATTCAAAATGAAGTTTCCCAATTCCACATCTATGTACAAAACTTCATTTAGAGTATGCTTTGGATCTTCAAGGACATGTAGCATCTTCAAATCTCTTTAAATTTTGACCATCTTACACTCCAACATAATGGTGGAATAAGATAATTCCATATGTACACTTCCGCCCATGCTAGTATCCCATTTTCATGTTAGCAACATCCCCCACTTAACTAAATAGTTCATAACTACCATGTTTGTATTCAAATACTTGCCTACATGTACTACCAAGCCCTTGACTTTTCCAACAACTAGAACCTCTCATGAATCCATGGCATAACACTTGGCAAAGTCTAATGTAATTTTCAATCCAAGTTCATTAAGGACACCTAGGGGTATCACATTATAGGAAGCTCCAGAATCAAACATGAAGTTGTGAATAATCAGGCCATATATCAATAGAGTTATATAAAATAGTTCCACATTCAACTGAATTCATACCAATGCAGTCCTCAAATAGACTTTTGGAATTAGTTCAATAAACTATTATGATTAATCATCTTGTTTTAGGAGTGTTTGGGGTGAAATCATTTCACTTATAGCTGATTTCTCACCAAATTCAAAGTATTCAAATGATATCTTTCTATGTTCAGGTATTCATAATAACTCAACAAGTAGCATGGTGATTTTTAGTTGACTCAACATCTGAGCCATCTCATACATAATATACTGAGGAAGAGGAGTATTATGAGGAAGGGTGACAACACCTTAAGCTAGGATACAATCACTTAACATCTAAAGTAGGGAAGGATCAAATAAATTTTCATGTTTAACAATAGTCTTCAAGGGTCAGTTTGTTCTAACATCATTCACACCCTTATAAACACTAGACAATATGGGTACTCTATTCTTATATGGAGCACCTCTTGGTTTAGAAACTTGGGAAATAGGTAATGGTTTGGAAGAATTTGGTATTGTTGTAGTTTTATTTACTTCCTTACTTGCATCCCCTACACTTGGATTTATAGGAGTAGTGTCTTGAGTAGAAGCACAAGATTTCTTACTTATAAACTCGTATTTCTTCTCTTGGGAAACTATGGCATTAATTATCAACTTCATGTCTTCAACTAAATTAATCCCCCCATCATATTTCTTAACCATCATTAATCTTAAAAAATTTAAATAATGAGTGGGAAATTCATATGCTAGTGTCATAATAACATCACAAGAAAAAATTCAAGTTGGGATATACACCTTTTTTACTGCACTCCAAAATTGATCAACAGTATTACCTCTTATTAAATCTACAGAGGAAGACATTTTACTTTAGAAGTCTAGACAATTGAACATAAAAATCTCATCATTATTTGACTCAATTTTAGGATCATCAACATCTTCATCAATTGGTTCAATTGTATCACATGGAGGATGTAGAAGGAAGAAACTATCACACCAATAAATATCAATGTCACAATTTACCACATTTACTTAAGCATTTAATGGATTAGGCACTTCCTTTCAAACCCCTCTATTCTGATTCTTATCCATTTTTTCATCACATGTAAGCCTCTTCCCTCTATCATTATCTTGATTATGGAAAGTGGACCTTCCTTGTGACTGATTCAGATTTGGAACTCTCTCTCAACTTGTATACCTATGATAAATCCCCTTCTCAACTCTATCAACCTTTTAGGACATATCTTTAATAGCCGAGGTCAATATCTTAATAATCTCCTCAAGATTGGCATTCTTAGTGGACTGCATTTTTCTAGATTAAGTAATTTTACATCAGCCCACTTATTTAAGGACTTTCCCATAGCCTTTATGTTATTCTCAGCTTGGATGGCCATATTGAATTCCATTTGTAGGTTCATGCAAGGTTTGTCTCTCAAGTAATATGTATCTTTTTTTCAAAGGCATCACAATATTTAATCAAGCATGTTGTATCACTGGGTTGAATGTTCTCAAACAACTGAAAAATGGTCTTATTGAACCTTATAATGAATTCTTACATAGAATCATTCAGGTTATTTTTTATTTTTTAAAACTTATCCAAAAGAAACCTTGGATAAATTATATCAACATACTAAATTTTAAAAACATTATTCATCTCCTTCCATGAATCAATGCATTTACAGGGAAAGGAATCAAACCATTCATGAGAATATTCTTGTAGCATGTACATAAATAATTGAATGCACACATCATCATGCTCAACCTCATAATCCTCAATAGTAATGTGAAAAGCCCTCAAATGTTGATCACCACTCACTGCATTATTCCCTTGAAATTTTGGAAGGTCATTCCTTACTTCATTCAGGACTTCATTAGGATAACCTTCCATTTCATCAAAATTGATGGGTCTAAATTTGGGACTACATAGTGAAAGATGCTTATTCTAATCTTGATCCATATGTCTCATGATTGGTTCAATGGTGGGTTCATGAACAAGTGGTAAAAGGCTATGAGCAGGTGAGTGAGGTGGACTTGGGGGATTAAACTTAAGAGGGGATTGAGCTGGTTAAGAAGGAGTTGGATAATAAACTAGATTGTATGATTTTTAGTTATTAGGAGAGCTATGATAATCTTAAATAATGGGACGATCAATAAAAATTTCAAAATTACCAAAACCTTGGTAATGTAGACACTCGTTAGCAACTAAACTTTGCCCTTCAATCAGCCTCCAAACTTATCTCATTCATTTGTGATGTAAAATTAGGGGTGAGATAAGTTGTTTTGATGAGTCACCTTTGAAGGATGACCTCAATCCTTCCATCTTTGGAAGAAATCAAAAACACTCAAAGCTGAAACATAACAAAGATATTCAAAATAGGCACTTATCTTCCTTGAAACCAAATGATAAAATTGGAGTCACCACTAAAATCAAAATTTTAGAATATAATAGTTAACAAAATGATTGTGATACATACTGAAAATAAACATTACTGAATTTAATGATGAGACATGAAGGCAAAGATACTAAAAATTCAAGATTTATGTTCAAAAGGGAAAATCAACTTCTAACATGTAATTTAACAGCTCTTTGCAAGAAACACAACAAAAGTCAATTTTTCAAATCTTTAAAAACTTTATCAACTTTCTTAATCAAGTGATGAACTTGTTGACATCTTGAAGTAGTGAAACAAACTCAAATAACCCCAATTTTCAAACTAATGAAATAATACAAACAAACTTTGTCTGAAAATAAAGTTGAGATTATTTGCATAAAATATAGGTAGATAACTTGATAACCTAAATTTTTTTAGCTCTTTTTAATATTCCCTAGCAACATAAGTGATCAGGACATTAATTTAATCCTTGATAATAGTGCCAGTAGAGTGGTGGCATTGATGAACCATAGATAGTCAAATGTAGTAAATAATAAGTAGATAACTTTTCAACATGAATTATTTACAACTCTCTACAAGAGTCCCTGACAACATGGTTGACAAAAATTATCGCTGGAATTAGTGCCAATAGAGTGTTGGTTCCTAGTTGTACACCTCTTTTTCTTGGCCTTGCACACTTGAAGAAGAATGGCAAACATGTATGATAAACCTATTGATATGTTGTTATAGCTAGGAAAGGGTTTAGCACACAAATGGCCTAAACATAGACAATGACTAGGAGGCACTGACAAAGGGTATGGTCATCTCCCTGCTACTTCTATCTCTACCTAAACCAAGGTGAGAGGACCTGAGGGGTATCTTTCTCTATGATAATGCAATGCAACCATTTTGGCACAAGGAAACATAAATATGACCAGGGCATAACCAAACATGATTACTCCACCTAAGAAGGGCTATCACAAGGAACAAACAAATGCTATAAGTCACATACAAGCTATTGAAGATAGATATAAAATTTCTTGTAACCTTCATTATAAAGAATTATTCAACAACAAGGGGATGAATAGAAGATGAAATGCTGATCATTAAAGTATAAAATGCAAACAAATGTTGTATAGGAAAGATTTTATACATCTACATGACAAATAACACCTAATATGTGCAAAGGGTGTGTTATTTGCAAGGTAGAATAGGGTAGACATTTATATAGTTTTTAAAAAGGGTGGTGTGTTGGTGATTTTCAAATAGTAGGGGATCTCACAATATTCATGACATTATTCCCTTGCAAATATGTAGAAAAACTCATATGCAATCTAAGCGAAATACCAAGAGTGGTTTGCATTTATTGGTGCCATTGAAATGTAAATACCTAAATGATTATAAAACCCTAAAACATGCACTAAAACTAGAATTCCATATACTTTTTCCCATTTAAATCATAAACCTATCATGCCCTAAAGAGTTATTTAGAAAAATATTTTCAAACATAAAGTAAAAATGGTTTTATAATCCATATCTATGCTCAAAATGATAAACAATAGTAACCATTGAACCAAGTATCTAATCAACAATATTTGAAAAAAATATTACTGTAATTCATCAAAAGGAAAGAGTGAAAATCATAAGTATTCTCATTAACTTTGAAAATAAACCCTACATATGTCATTTTTCTAAAATTCTTCCATGGGGACAAGCATGGTGAGTTTTTTATTTTGAGAATGGAAACATAAACATTATTTCAAATCTTTCTAATGGATATACATCTACAACCACATTATTAAGGGAGACAATATATACACATAACAGTTGATCCTAAAACTTTGAATAACCTAGAGCTAGGGAGAATGAACAACTAATAACAACCTTAGAATAGAGGAAAAGTCCTCTACTTATACATTTTTTACCACTTTACAAATCCAATAATGTGGATTGCAATTTGTAATACTGCAACATTGTGAAATAGCCCTTAAAATTTTGCCAAGATGTTCCCAACTAAAAAATATTCCTTGCTACACTTAGAATCCTCATCTATTTACTAGGAAAATCATTGTTCTAACTACCTCTAAATGAAATGATGAAGATTTACGAAAACCCTTTTCTCTCCTTCACTAGAAATGCATTTTACATGAGATGGAACGAGAAAATTTTCCTTAGAGGCCAAAACAACTCTTTTGTCATCTTGTGTAATTTCTTGGAGATGTATTTGACCACTCATTTGCAAATATGGAATCTTCTTGATAGCTTCTTTTCCCCTTATGCATGCCAAAGAATAACCCTGTTCTTGCAATGATGGCATTTGAAAACACTAGACCCATGGTTGCTTAAGAAATATTCTTTTGATTGGACCAAACTATTTCTTCCATGGAGGTGTTTGAACAAACAAAGTAATGTAAAATGCAAAACTTAAGTCATTTTACCTTATTTATTTTTGGCTCCAATATGCCTTTTCATACTTTACATTTTTCACATTTAATTTTTTCAAATTTGTTTTTTAGGGTTACCTCCACATTTTTAATGCATAAATGCATTAATTTTCACTTTTTGACCTTTTTGGGAAATTTTAGTCCCTTTTGCAATTTTGTAATTTTCCTTTGTTTTGGGGAAATCTGGGTCCCTTTTGTAATTTTTCAATTGCTTTATATTAGGGAAATCTAAAACTCAACAACAGTTTTGCAATTTGTAAATTGCACAATTGTAATTCACAGTGGTAGTTCCCATGGAAATTTCCCCTAGGGAAATGGGAACTCCATCTATAGTTTGTAATTTCTAAAATTACAAATTATAGTTTGAGTCCTCATTTCCGTAAAAAACTTCCTTTGGGGAAATGGGAACTCTAGCTACAATTTATAATTTACAAAACTATAAAATTTTAAATTGTAGTTGAGTTCCTATTTCTCTGAAAGGCTTCATTAGAGAAATGGGAACTTGAAGTGCAATTTGTAATTTGAAAAATTGAAAAATTGCAAATGGCCTTGAAATTTCCCATTTTCACTATTGCCCTCAAGCAAATGGGAATTGCAGCTGCAATTTATAATTTTACAAAATTACAAATGGCCTTGAAACTTCTTATTTGTAAATGGGCCTCATGTTGATTAATGTTTACTAGGGGGTTTTGGAGATTCAAGTGCAAATTGTAATTTTTACAAGTGCAAAATTGCATTATTCCATCAAATCTCCCTAAAGCTCCTCTTGAGTTAAGTTTTCTCCATTTGATTTTACTAATGGATTTGGCAGAGTTGACCATAATTTTCAACTACATTTTGCAAGTTAATTCTTCCACACAAATTTCCCAAGAACTTTTGGAGATGCTCCTATAATTTTTTAATCTTAAAAATTCTTTATTTTCACCGAACTCCAATCTTACTAGATGGTTCAACAGAACACCCTGTAGAAGATTTTTTCTAGAAACTTGTCCCTTTCTCTATATGATTCTTCACCACAACAACTTTTCTCTATTTTCATAATGCATTTGAATTTGAAGCATTCACCGATTAAAATATTAATTTCCCTATAGACGTTTGTTGTTGTTTTGAGTGCACCACCACTTGACATACTACTAGATTTTGAAACCTATTGAATGATTTCCAAAACATAGAGTGAGGACAAGTCCTAAAATATTCATAGCAAAACCTAAAGCCATTAACAACCATCCACTTCAAGTTTTATTCCTCATCTTAGCTTAAAGGAGATAGGTCATCATCAAAGGATCCTTTTTTGTTTGAGACTTTAGCCCCACCCTCATGTCCATTATCCTTTGGAGGATTCTTTAAAATAAATGTGGTTAGTTTTTCCCTCATATCAACATCTAAAATGCATCTACAAGCCGCACACATCAAAGTGATCATCTTGGTTTTTTAAATAAGGATCTACACATCTATAGCACTACATGTACTTTTTAATAATATTCTCTAGAAGTTTAGTGAGTTTTGTGGTATCATGAGCACCATTAACAATAGAAATTATAGTTTTATCAAAATTTGACTAAGCACCCAATTCACATCCAAAATACTTTATTATATAAGGAGGCATGTTAAGCACTTTGGCCACATATACCATGTTTAAAGTATTATTCTTGATGCCATTTCCTTGACCCTCAATTTTATGATCATTTTAGGCATCTTATACCTATAGAAAGCATCATCAAGGTTACTTTCCCCAAAGTTGAGTAGAGTCATTTTTTGTGACTGGTGATTACCTAGAAGGCACCATCAAGATAATGAAGAAGAAAATTGATCTCTTGTACACCTATATGGTACACCTTTTTATCCAAAGGTAAGAAGTTAGAAGGATATTGAAGAACCTCAAAAGGACTACCAAGATAATAACTTCAACCTATGATCAATTTCTCAAACATGTTAAATTCTCTTTAGTTACACTCTCAAAACTAAGCGTAAGCTTGCAAATGGCTCTAGATGTGATTCGAACTAGTGACTTTTAATTTATATATGCATGGGTTTGATTTTTGTTTATGTCAAATGGAATACTTTGTTTGGGATGGTCAAAATAGAACCTACTAATAGCCAATCCTTTTCTAAGGACACTCCATGCTCCCTCTTTTTCATCCCACTCTTGAGAGAGCAAAATACGATGCGTATCATATGTATAAATGATAAGCATAAGCCATAACAAGAATGATCATAAACATGAAGAGGGAGGAATCAAATAAATCTGGTTGGATAAGCACCCATGGTTACTAACACTACCATGCCTAGTTAACCCAATGCATGTGTCTATTTCCCTTACCATAAGCTTGTATTAAACTAGACAATGCATTATTTTCAATAGTTTCAACATCATTGGCATATGTGTTGTTATTGTATAGCCTATAAGAGGCACATTTTTCAAGTATTAAACCTTTTAAACTTTATATTTACATCTATAGGATCTGGAGTCCCCACAATAATTTTCAATTAGAAGTAAATTACAAAACTGTGTTATAATTCTAGTTTTTGGTGAGCTTTTGATTCTACTTCCTATTTCAGGATACAAAACTGTATCTATAATTTGTAATTTGTTTTATTGAAAATTATAGTTCATCTTCCCTTTTCTACCACCTTTGCATTTTAGGATCTATAACCCCACAAACAATATTGAATTTGGAAAATTACATTTGGCATGGTGCTTCTCTACCAACATTCTCCCATGGACTTTTACTACCCTATTTTCAATTATATTTTGACCCATGACCTTTAGAGAAATTCATGGTGCTAAGTATAATTTTACCCTTGGTCAACATTACATTCAATGAGGATATAAGGAAGCTCAATGGAGTATTCCTCATTGAACAAATTAACTATTGAACAAATAATAAAAAAATTATACACCCATTTAACTATTGAACAAATAAGGGATGATGATAAGAATAATGGGATTTTTTAAAAAAATTAAATGCCAAAAATGGTAGAGCATATTTATACTCAACTATTATGATAAATAATTTTATAAATTAAAAGTGAAGGTTATATGTTCTTGACTGGGTGAAAATATTTACATAGCTAAACCCTTCTTACAAATCTTCTTTCACTTTATTGGTGGCTCCATGGTTGAACCATAAAGTCTCTATTCAAATAATTTCCTACAAACTATCATCCCCTTTTCATTGCTTATCACTTTACACCTTATAATCATTTTGAAACACATAAATATTAAATGTTAGTTAAATAGAGACCTCACATGGTTTAAAACAATGCAAGAGTAGGAATATGGGTTTTTTTATGACTACAAGAGTATAAATAGGACCTTTTGATCTTTTGTAAACACTTGAAGATAGAAAATAAGCTAGATAATCTAGGCATTTATACTCATCAAGGGAATAATTACTCGATGAAATTTTGAGCACTAACACAATCCAATTAATTTCATACACAATTATAAAAAATCTGCAACACATTCATAAGGGACAAAGTACTTATGTTGAATCATACAAATCTAAATTATTCCTTCTGATTATTTTCCTTCTTAAAGATTATACATATTCTAATCCCCAATCTCCAAAATTCTACTATAATCTAAGAGGTAAAAGTGTCTCATTTTAGGATATAGCTCAACCTATCCCTAGGAATTTTAGAGAGAAGAAAATTCTATATTTGTGAACTTTTAAAAAATCTCTCAACATCCAAATACCATTAACACCTTTTTGGCTGATGAAGGGGAAAATATTTTAAAAAAAATTAAATTAAAAAAAAAAAAAAAAAAAAAAAAACATTAAGAATTTAATATTTTTTATAAATTTGATAATTTAAGAATTCAAATGGGTTCCCTCAAGGTTTACATGCCTAGGGATTAGTTATGATGGAATGCTAAATTCAAAGTGATCATAGCACCATATTAAAATGTCAATAAAGGAGTCATAAGAAGTTTTATAAAATATGATTCCATTAATTATGCACATGTGTTTTGTGACACACATGATAATAAGGCCTCTATGACAAGTCATAATGGGTATGCGCATATTTGGTTAATGGCCATCTCTTGTCCTTCCTCTTCTTTCCATAAACATATATCACCTAAAAACTCAATGCACGCATCAAAATGTTCACATAATAATAATAATAATAATAATAATAATAATAATAATAATAATAATTTTAATATGATATCATATATCAATATAGTTTCTCTTAGGTTACATGAATCATCATTCATGTAAATAATTATGCCTATATGCATAATGAATCACATGTGTAGTTCTAGACCATATCCATCATGGTAATAGAAATTTATAAGTTGTATAATTTGTTAGAATTTGTATCCAATCTTATAATTTATATAAAATAAATCTCATAATAATAATAAGGAATAAAGTAACATTACCATTCTTTTTAATTAATCCCAACTCATTGCAATATATAAATAAGATATATTTAATAACCATGCCCATGAGTGAATGCACATCAATATAATTACATGATGAGTAAAATAAAAACCAATATAATCAATATATAGGAC
>JARHVA010005165.1:977500-1000000 GCA_037957365.1 Torreya grandis
AAATTATTTAAGAATTTTTTAGCACATAAATAACCACTATAAATATGTAGTGGATGTACCACATCATGAACAAAGTATTATGGATGTCTACTTCTGTTATCCTCAATCAGTGGTAGTCTAACATGAGATTAAGTTTAGAGGAACACCTTCAATCCCTTAAATTAATCCATTTTGTTTAATCTAAGGTAAATGATACTAAATTTTTATGGTCACTTAACTTATATGTCATTAATGGGTGCAAAGACATAATGATCCATCCTTATTATTGACAAATATTACAAGATAAACCCAAGGGGAGACATTGAGATGTTTGTGTCCATATTTTAATATTTATTATAGTTGAATCTTGAGATCACTAAGCTCAAGCATAGTAATCTTGTATTGAGACTCTCATATCAACTCTACTTTGGATATAATATCAATAGTGACATCAATATCACACTAAATAGCATTCCTAGGAACTCATCAGGAAAGACATATAAAAACTCACTCAATATAAGGAGAGAATAAAAGATATTCATATCAGTATCATCATCAGATATATCACTAAATATAATAATATAAAATTGACACACCTTGTGGATATTCTACCTAAGATATATTGACAAAAAAATGTGTATGGAAACTAGAAAATGAAGGACATAGATAACCATATATATATATATATATATATATCATGATATTTCTAGATGATCTTAACATAACAATCAATAAGATATATTTAGGTATCTAACTATTCCATTATCAAGTATATATCATAAAATACCAATGGTAAAAGGTTTAAATCTAAAGTGATAGGAGACACTCCTAGATCTAGCACACAATAATAAATTATTAATCTGATGGGATTCATAGTCTCACTAGGAATATTTATCACCCAAGGGTTTGACTATATAGAATCCACCAATTTCCATTGGTCTACTAATGAGGATGAAATTAATCAACCTAATACACTAGGGTAGAAAATAAGTCATACCAACATTTTAATGATATCACATGTTATATCTACTATTATAGCTTAATGCTCAGTCTAATGATCATATACTATGGCATAAATTATGCAATATTATAAAATATCTCCCTCTATCTCCTCAAATATCTACCTTATTGTATCCATAGACCTATAAGATAAATATGTATTATAGTGAGGTCATCTAGAAATATAACTCCCACTTATTGGTGCTAAGCTTGAAGAAAAACCAAAAGTGAGATCAATTCTATTGACACCCCCTTACCTAGATTAATGATTATAATTAGTTTATTGACCTTTAGTCTATTGGTAAGGTTTGTATACCTATCCTTAATCTAGTAATTTAACAAATCCTACTCTCTTTGTTCCTTTATATACCTCATGGGGATATTACTAGACCTATGTCTATTATTGGAATTGCCAACCCAAGTCTTAGCCATATTAGCCCTATTCATAAGGTGTTGGTCTAAATACACCTCTATTGGGTGGTTTGATTTCCATATGATTTGATATCTTACTACCAATAAATACTCCCCATGATTTAATTTTCAACCTATTGAGTTTTTCACACCTTCTCTATATTTAATGCCTTGTTTTTTATAACCTATACGGTCATACAGTCAATGTGGGAAAAAAAACTATCAAATTGGCATTAATCACTTAAATAAAGTGATGCAATAATATTGATTCCTCCTTTGAATACTTTACATATGGGAGGATCTCAAGGATTCTCATATCATATTTGATGATAATACCCCCTCATTGATATAGGGAATACAACTCCTAACTCCTTTATTTATAGAATTGTCAAGTAATATACATATCCTTAAAATAATGTCATAACTACTCCCAAGTAAGGGTATAAATATCTAAACCACTCTTAACCTCTTATTTATCCCACCATGCTAGTTTTTATCCCTTTAATAAGTGAGTATCTAGTCAAGATTTAATCTTCACAGAGTACCTACATGTCCTAAATAATCTAGTAACATTACCTAACTAGGGCCCAATCTCAGATACATCAATTAAAAGAGAAAAAATATGGGGCTGAAATATATGGAACACATGATTGTGATCCTCCTTAAATCTACCTCTATGTCTATCATATATGACACTTTCTCCATAGAGACCCTAACCTCTTATGGTAATCTGTAAGTGATCATGAAGAATGATGACTAACATTAGGGGAAATTGATCTTCATCATCCCTCTCAAGACAACTCTCATCCTTGATAAATTTCAGAACCCTATCTATGTTAGTTAACCTTAGCTCTAGATTGATCATGATAAACATATTAAATATTTAAGAATCTCTAACTTTTAGTTGTGATTGAGTACCATAGACATTCAATCCATCATCTATAAAGGGTAGGCATTCATGTAAAACCCATAATAACCTCATGATGGCCTATAAAATATGTGGTCTAAAATCCGTCAAGGTCTCTAATGGGTTAGGTTGTTGTTCAACTCATAGATATAAATGATGAGGATATATATCTTATTTTATCTCCTTAAACATTGGGCCACTAAAGTCAAAATTTATTAACTATAAGGATATACATTTATCCTAGAGGTATATCAATAAATTTCTCTAACCCACAATCCATCACATTAAAAATCCAAAAATTGTTAATGATGGGTCCCTTTAAATAAATAAATTAATATCTCAATAAAAACATAATAATTAGAGAGTTCACGGTCTTATAACATGGGGTGTGATATAAAAATTTAACACCCACAACACTTGAGTAAATGCATAGGACAAATGAGATTAGTACAGTCTTTTATAGTATAATATTGTTAGAAGTAACATCATTGGAGATATTGTTTATGCACTTCAATGTAACCTTGATAAATTTTAACTATCAAATTAAATATAATGGGGAAGAAGAAAACCCTATTTTGTGCAAGGGACAACAACACATTTTGGGTCTAATATGGACTCAATTGTTACAATCTAGATCCTAAGCTTATAATATTTACATCCAATTCAAACATTCTCAATTAATGTCAAAAGGGGTTGTTATCATTTAAGTATTTAAATGCTTATCATAATTAGAATGTTCATCTTAATATTGTATTTTAACACATCAACAATCAACACACTATTTAACTATTAATAAATTTATTCATTGACTCCAAAAATTAATTGAATAACTATTTTTAATTAACAATAACACCACAAGGCGATTAATCAACTTTTAATTTTAATTAATGCATAATTAAGAATTAAGCAATACTCACACTATAATTAAATATCCAAATTATATTAAAACATTTGTATAAAAAATATTCTTGATACAAGTTGGAAGCGAACCATATGACTTAGTTCAATAAAACCTCCATACTAATATTAATTAAATAAAAATATTAAGAGAAAAAGGCCTCAAAATGTATCTTAATTAAAAAAACTTAGATTAATCAAATATCTATCATTACATTTTTACCTTGGGGAAAACCTTAAATTCTATTTTAAAGGTCTCTTAGTTCTTTGGATGTTAGCTCTACATGGATGAGATTTTAGGCCTCTATTTGACACTGTCAATCACCATGGATCTAGGTAGGATATTACTTTGTTTGCATTAATTGTTGATTGTGATTAAAAAAATCACTCTTTTGGCAGTAATTGTGTACCCTTTATTTAATGACTTCCACCTCTAACTCTACATCTATAGATGTAGAGAAAGCTAGAGAGAGCGAGCATAACCATGGCCTCAAAACAGGAGAGTAAATTCATCCCAAAGGTCTTCCACAAGACAATCCTAATGAATTTGACTCTTTATTACCTAATGTTATTTTAGATGTGCCTAAATTTGACAAACCTATTCATCTCTTTGAAAATTTTACTTTAATTACTTATTTTATCAGTTAAGTCCCCTCAAAGAGCTTTCTGAAGCAATGGGTTCACAACCACTAGCAAGGCTATGGTGTGAAAATTGAGGGAGTCTAAAATATTACAAAGGGTTTTTTGGTTTCCCTTTATTAATCTACAACACTTCAAAGCTAATGTTAATCATGAGATTTGGTTCATCTTCAACACTTTGGTTATGTTTTGTCACTAGACTCGAGACTTTCAAATCTCTGAGTATGCAAAATTAAAACTACCCATCTGGGCTAAATTTACTAACCTACCACTACCCCTCTAGAATTTTATAGACTGGCTCATAAAACACATAAGGAGTTTCATCTTCCATGAGTAAAATAAATTCTATATGGCTCATCCTTAGAAGAGGGTTTGTGTGGAAGTTGACTTGTCTCATGATTCGAAAGATTCTATTGATATAAAAATTGGATCTAACTATTTTTCATAGCATGTTTTGTATATAAACATCCCAAACACTTAATTTCAGTGCCAATCCTTAGACCACATGATCGAGGAGTGACCTCTAATGATTCACATACCCCTACTCATCAAGGGAAAGGTAGATATAAAGATAAAGGTTAGAATCAAAATAATGATGGTTAGAATATCATCACCAACAAGAAAAACAACTCTTTTAAAGGTGGTGTTAGGCCATAAAAAATTTCATTCTAACCTATTGGAAATACTTTGTGTCAACTTCTACTATAAAATATAACTTACCCACCAAAGTTTCACCTCTTCTTATGTGTATGAAACATGCAATGGCCTCATTGGTTTATATGGAAACCTTAGTGACATGGTCATAAGCCTATCATCGGGTGAGTTCCCAAAAGTGAGAAAAGGATCCTTGTTAGTTTGGATTTAAAATTAGTATTACAGCATTCTCGTATCTCCTCTTCATCTCCTGGAGAGGAGGAATATATAGCACATAAATGATACCCATTTAGAATGAATGATTACATGCCCAACAATATTACATGTACGAAGTTTGATGCACTTAGAAGGACTCTCTAAAGAGAATGACATGCACCTTGATCCTATCCAATAATTATCTAATCTTGGAATGTTTAAAGTCTCACTGATCTACCATGTAAGTATGCAATTAGGAATAGTTACCAGTTTTTTAGTAAAATGAAAATTCTTTGTCTACAAGAGGTCAATATTTATGGCTTCTTATTGTAGAATGTAATATAGATAATTTGGATTATGTCCATTTATCAGGACACTAGGAATTATGTTTTGTATGGTGGGGCCAACACTTTTTTGGCTTTAGAGATTACTGAGAATATTATTTCTTGGGGTTAAAACCCACCCATCGGGTGGTGTGGAACCTTTTTGATTTTTACAACTTCATCATTGGGTTGGTTAATTTATTTTCATTTAATGATGTTTTAGAGTAAGCATCCATGTGGATATGTTTGGTTGACTCTCTCCTAGATTCTAATTGGATACTCTATGGTGACTTTAACATGCTAGAGTCAGTCGAGGACAAAGAAGGGCACCTTCCAATGTGATGGTGTGCAAGTGAGTTTGAAGCATGGTTGAATATGTGTAATAAACTCAGAGTTTTTGATCCTAACCATAATCAGAGGAAAGATTTAGACTCTTCATGGTTTACCTGGTCTAATTTATACTAAGGGGATGATAGGGTGCTTCAGTGTCTTGACAGAGCTTTGCTAGTCAAGAAAGACCTTTTCTATTTTGCTCCAGTCAAAGATAGGCATGTTTCTATCATTATTCATACTTTTCTCTTAGATCATCAAACCATTTTATTTGAATTTGAATGTACTTATCCTCAAGTCAAGCTAGCTTCCATGCAATTTTATCTCAATACTTCCCACCTCAAACATGAAAGTATGGTTAAGCACATTGTTAGAATTTGGAAGATAGTTCCTCAACAAGAATTAGATACTAGATGGATTTAGTGGTGGTTTGAGGATATTTCTCTCACTTCCACATTTATTTAGATCTAAGATAAGTAGGTAGCTATTTTCATATGATATTTAACAATGTTAAAAACTATGACTTCATACATGCCTCACAAAAACTAGAGAAGGCAGCATTTAATGTCTGCCTTCAAACTTAAGTGGAAAAATGAAGACACAATCTCTAAATTTAGGAAGCACAAATCCATAAGAGAAAAAATACACACTCATATGTGCTACCTAAAAATTAGTGACAAGGTGTCCAAGGAATTTTTTAATCTCCTCTACTCTAGAAGAGTTGCTGATAGAATAAAATCAATCAAGGAAGGAGATGCAAGACTGAGTAAACTTCCTAACATTTTACAATCCTTTATACATCATGTTCATGGTGTTTTATCAATGCAATCTAATTCTCTAGAAATGGAGGTGGATCTACTCTAATGTCTATAATTTTTTCCCTTTAAAGTCTCCAATTATCAAAGAATTACATGTGATAGGACGTTATCTCTCAGTGACCTTCATAAAAATTTTAAATAGATGGTAGTGGATAAAGCTCTAAGAATTAAGGGTTTCCCATACGAGTTTTATCAAACCCTGTGGGACAATGTTGGTCTTGATCTACATCAGGTGTATTGTTAAGCCATTATAACCAATTCCTTTGGAACCCTTATTAATCAAGGTAGTATCAAGTTTATCCACAATGATGGTAATCCTAAAATTATCACAAACTAAAGACCAATTAATTTACTCAATGTCTCCTTTAAGATTATTAATAAATATTTAGATCTCAAGGTGAAGCACATTCTCCCCTTAATTGTTTAGAGTGAACAAATAAGATTCATACAAAATAGGTTCATCTTGGACAACGTCGTTACTACCTGGGAAGTTATGGAATGGGCTAGAATTTATAATCAAAAGGCCATGCTTATTAAATTGATTTTTAAAATGATTATTATTATATTGAGTTTCCCTTCATTCTGGCCATGCCATAGGTACTTGGGTTTAGCCCAAAGATTGTTCAGACTGTTAATATGGTTTTTTAGGATGCTAGTGCTTGTATTACTATTAACGAAACCTAGTCTTATTTGTTTGAATTGTATCACTCCATTAGGCAAGGTTTTTATTTATCCTATTACTTATATGTTCTTGTAGTAGAAGAATTTATCTATATTCTAGATAATTATGATTCTAGGGGTCTAGGGAAAGGTATTTCTCTCCCATAGTCTGATAGACAAATTTTTAGTGGTCATTTCATTGATGACTCCTTTCTGACTCTCCAAGAGGAAGAAGAATATATTAATAATTCCATATAATGTATACACATATTTTGTTTGGATTTAATATTGTCTATTTAATGGAGGAAAAACCAATTTTACAGGTAAGCATTAGGCCCAAAACCTCCTTGGTTTAAAGAATTTCAATACTACTGGATTCTACTAGGAGTGTAGTTTAAGTTTATAGGCATTCCTTTTGCCTTTCAGACCTCTCTTTCTGAATTATGGTCATATGTGGTGCAAAGAGTAGATAAAAATATTTATTTTTGGATCACTAAACCTCTTTCTTTAATTGGCAAGCGTCAAATATGCTCTAAAGTTTTGGTAGCCAAACATGTGTATTATTCCTCTTGTTAGACACCTTCTAACGGTGCCTATAACAAATTAGAAAATATTCTAATGGATTTTATTTGGGCTAATTCTGAGGGTCACAAAGGCTTCCATAGAGTTTCCTACAACATTTTTTTCTGCCCCAAGGAAGCTGGGGGACTGGGTCTCCTCAACACTAATATATAAGGACTTGATCTTGGGTCTAATTGGATAATCAAAGGAATTTATAGGGATGAAGCCTTGAAGATTCTTCTCTACCATTATATCTCTTAGTGTGTTCCTTGTGGAAATAAAGTATGGTAAGGCCTAGGGCTTCGCTCCTTATATATCACCCTAGTACTAATCAAAATTATGGAAGGCTTAGGAAAAGCTTAAGCCTCACCTCAATTGGGATAGTGAAGGGTTCAAAAATGGCCTCCACATCAACTCTCAGTCCCTTTGGTGGTCATCTTCTCTTAATTTTCACAATGTTCCCTTTGCATTGGTCCCTTGGGTTAAAGAGCTATGCCTTTTCATAAAATTAATGAAGGTTATTAGTGATCTCTTTTTTAAGGAGAGAAAATTTTAGCTCACATAGTAGCACCATTAAAATAAATGTTAATTAATAAATTTAGATTTACAGACTATAGTATAAATTCAAGGCTCCATACCTGACAAATATTCGTATAAGATTGGATTTAATTTTTTTGTTCCTTGGTAGAGGGATTGACATTGGCCTACAACCACCTCCTTCACCTATTATTCTCCAAGGTTGAGATATCAATTACTTTCCCCTCAACATATTTCATTTGATATAGTCAATATCAGATGGAATCTTCATTCACATTATGGGATTTGGGCCTGACATTTTAACATAGTATGGTCTACTTCTATTAAGCCCAAAAAAGATTAATTTTTATGGTGCCTTATTTACTAGAGATTGCCTATGGGAGACCAACTCAAGCATCTAGGTGTGCCTGATCCCATCTTCCTATATTGTCAACAACCAAAGATTATTAAGCATATTTTCTATTTTTCCCATATGCTCAGTCTGTATGGCACTAGATTCACTCCCATTTTCAGCCTTTTTGTCTATAATTCTTCACATGGAACATGGCTCTCTTAGGGGACTCAACTTTGTTGCTTAAAAAATATAATCACTTTTGGTAGGTCTTTCGAGCTGAAATTTTGTTTTAAATGTGGAAATCTATGAATTTATGCTTGATTTAATCATGAAGAGTTGGAATATAATGTTTTATTTCTAACAATATTTATATTATTTCTAATACCAATCTTTAGATTCAAACCCAAATAGACAAGGTTCATCTAGATCTCAAACATCTCTAGCATTTTTTTGGTCTCTGTGGAAATGCTATGTGTGCTATCAAGTAAACCTCCTAAGCCCCCATAGTATCCTTCACCCCCTAAGGATGTGGACATGGACCAAGATGGTTATGGTCCAGACCTAGATGTAGGAGTTACTCTCCATGTTGGCCACCACCTTGATGGCCTTCTCCTCATCATGGTGGCCTGAGTGGTTCCTCCTAATTTGGAGATGATGGTTGGGGTTGGGGATCAACCCCCATATCAATATAGTGATAACAAAGATTAGGTTCTACCTCCTCTAAGAAAGTTCCCATGCCTAGCTCTGGGCATTTCCCTAAAATATATCAAAATAAGACTTTGTGAGAGCAACAAAACACTGATTGGGAGCCCATACCTACTTATGGAGAACCTCCTACCATGGGAGGATGGGGTGATAAGACTTTGGGTCTGCTGTCTCCTCTACCTCCCTTGATGTCCATGTTTATTTCTAATGCTTAAATGTTCTCATTAATTTTATTTGTACTTTAGTTTCTCTTTTTTTTTTTGTAATCTAGTTTGATGTAATTTTTTGTGTGGTCATTTTTTTACCACTTTTTATGACTTTTCCTTTGTGGTTTTCTTTAACCCTCTATGTGACTTTTCTCATGGCGTGTGACTTTTCCACCGATTTTTTTATTATTAGTGTTGTACCATATCCTTTTATATATATATATATATATATATATATATATATATATATATCTGTGTGTGTGTGTGTGTGTGTGTGTGTGTGTTTCTCAATCAAAAAATATAAATAAAATCTAATACTAGAATAAGATTTACAAAATTTCATTTTATTCATATGGTTATCAATACATAAATGGAAATAAGTGGAGGGGATGCTTTCCCATGGTGATAAAATCCCATTCACAACACCCTTAAAATATGAGGATAAGATAGGCATAAATTATTTATAAATCCCATGATCACCTTGTAGTGTGAGGGAAAAATATATGCAACTTACAAATGGGATTGGAAAGAAAAGCCTACATCAATTCTAATTCCAAAATTCACCTCACAGTGGGAGGGGAGACTATACATGACCCCAATCTACAAACAAACACAAAAGAAAAAGTTAAACAAAGCTAAATAAATAAATATGATTTATTTAGATTAAACTTTTAAATCCATATATTTTGGGGTTGGTAATTGGTATTTATCTATGAGAAATATAAAAAATCAATTATTATTTTATTTTAAATGTCTTTTTAAAGTGTGAAAACCTAATAAAAAGATAATTTAAATTTTCTAAAACACATAAACACTATTTAGCAGGACATAAATGCCAATACAATAAACACAAATTCTACGAGTAGTGAAAATGATCTGACATCTATACAAGCCAAAAACTAAAGATATAAAAACAAATAGGATGCATATGTATAACATATATGAATATACATCATTATGCATTACATATACATTGTAAGTATCAAAGATTACATGATGCTTATGTGATGGGAAATGTAAACAAGGAAGAAAGACATAAAAATGACATTATACAAGATGCAAATGTGATGGGAAATGTAAACAACAAAAAACATATAGGATTCAAAGAAGGGTCAAAAGTGAAAAAATTTAATAGAGTCACTAAATGATGCTTTGAAGGATGTAGACGTGAATATGTAAGAGATAGACAATGGGATTCTAGGCACAAAAAATTGAAGATAAAAATAAGAAATTAAACTTTATATTAATATAATAAGCTCATAAAATATGACTATCCAAACCTAAGACACCTAAAAATCAAAATGATGCAAATTATTATGGATTGTATGGTCTCATCGGGCTTCCCAAAATTTATATCATAATGCAAGCTATTAACATGCATTATAAATCAAAGCAAGACTTAATATGGTAAATAAATTCATATTTAATACCTTTTATGAGTAAAGAGATGTTAGTATGAATACCTTCACCTACCAATTGGATAAATTGACCCTCTTAATGTTTACATGTTGTTTAATTTCTTCTTACATGTATTTGTTTTTTATGGAGACCATGTGATCAAATGTATAGCACCTTCCCTTGTCAACTAGATGATTATGGCTTGATTATTAATGGCTTGGATAGATTATTTTTAACTTAGAGAGTAACAGTATTGGTAGTCTAAGTGAGCTTGTTCAAAGAGGAGGGGTGAGCTCTAATTTATACTTTTTCATGAATAATGTTGACCATTGATCTTGATCTCAGAGAAATGGTAGAGAATGAGTCCTCCTCATCACTTAATGAGAGAGGTTGATAAACTAATATAGGTAGCTTATTTTTTAAGGAAATGAATTTATGAAGAGTGGATAAAATTCACTTCTTGTCCCTTAGCTTGGGCAGTGTATATTTTGCTTGGAATTTGTTGATTGACATAGAGATTTGAATTCCTTTAATGATAAATGGGTGATGATGTCACAAATTTGAGATGACTATTTGATTTTTATTTTTTATTTTGGATAACTATGTAAATTATATTTTTGATGATTTTTTTTTTGTAGGCTTAATTTGATAACTTCACATGATTTGTTAAGTAGTTAACCCTGATTTAGCATTTGTTGGATTTTTCAAGGTTCAGTGTGAAATTGGGTCAATAGACTAATTGTCTAGGGTAACACAAAATATTTATATGTTTTCTAAATATCCATAAGATAAAATTAAGGTTATGATATGGTTTGATAATGTGATTAGAGTTACGATAAATTGATAATCAGATTAAAGATTTAGGATAGGTTTTAATATGCATAAATAATCAATAGTGTTATTGGTAATCATTATATTAATGTTTTTATGTATGGATAAATTTAAAATCATATTTTATTTAATATGAAATTCAAGCTATAAATAAACTATTATGTCCTGTAATTACTAGGTTTTAATCTAGTTGTGTTGTAAGTGTGATTGTTGACAAAAAACTATACTTAATAACTTCAAAAATAAAAATGCATGCTTGTTAATTTTAATTTTTGAATACCTTTCATAATAAATAAGATATAAAAATATGAGACATTAATTTAAAAAATAAATTATTTTATCACACTTGTGTACAATATTTTATAAACACGATAGATTAAACCTAGCTAATTACAATATAAATTGCATGAATGGGATATGCCTAAAGTGAAAAGTAACTTAATAAATTTAATTTTAAATTACCAATTAAAATAATAATATATTATTAATAATATACTTTAATATAAAAATTTTAACTCATTGATAATATATAGACATAATGCAAAACCCTTCTTCATAAGTTAAGCAAACATGCACACTCATATGTACATTGGACATGTTAGGGACCCCAAATCCATAGAAAATAGGAGACTTATTAAAATAACATTAATTTCCATTAAATAAACTCTAAATATTTTGTTCCACTTCCTTGGAATGAATCTAAAAGTGTTTGAGATCATTTAAATACACATTCAAACAACTGCACACTAATTGACACTTTTAGCTTTATTGAAGTCTCTAAAATATGTGAAGAGTCAAATCCAAATTTGATTTTAGTTTACTGACATGATGTTCTATATCCAATTATAATAATAAATGGTTTTGATTAATCCCATAACTAAAGAATTTTCATGTTCCTCTTTATAAAAGGAGACCCAATTTAGGATGCATCTTTCATTATTTATATTTGATAGGTTTGACATCCACATGAAGAATGAGAGGATGCACCACTAGTGATGAGTTAAAGATACACATATTATCATATAATTAAGAAAATATTTCAATAAATTATTTTTAGAGTGTGATCAATATTTGTTGATCCTTGGGAGTGAGTGAATCTCCTAGTTTTATAATCATAGGATTATTATTTTATTCTTATGTTCACATAAATAGTGTCATTTATGATAAATTTATAACCATTTTGTAATCATATTAGAGAAGATGGAAGTTGGAGCTCATCATCCATATAAAACGATGTATAACTATTTTATGAAATGTTTAACTCATGTGGATTTTTCATACAATTATCATCAGACTAGTCTTAAGAAGAGTCAAGTTCCTCATGTATATCACTTGACGAAGGTTTTAACCAATGAACACATATTTATTTTTATTTTTTTCAATTATCCTTATATTACCTCATAGAGGTTTTCACTAGGGGAATTTTACTAATTATTTTTTTGTTTTTATTAATTGTTTGAATTTTTTTATTGAGGACTTCATCCTACTCCCTAGATTAAACTGATGTGTCGAGTGTTTTTGCATGACAGGCCCCTCTATGATAGGCAAGCAAATAGTCTTAGATAATTATTACATAACATTTTCATAAGCCTTGATGGTAATGGTGTTTGAATATAGGCCCAATTCAAAAAATACTAAATTTTTGACCATCTTCAATGTCTAGATTATCTTACTAGAACCATTATCTACAATTACTTTCTTGACTATGTGCTTAGTGATGTATGATGTATGCTTTAATGTTTAAGGGTAGATTATGTGATAGAACTGAAAGGATGGATATCACGATTGACAAAGGTGAGATGATGATTATTCAAGGACAAATATTTCACAAGGGCTTGGAATTATGATGGGTCAATGTATTTTAGACTCTTGACTCATAAATAACTTTATTCAAGATGTCCTTGTGAGTAGTGGATGCTATAATAATATCAAAGATAGATACATATGTAGGAGGCTCATTAATATTTTAAAATATGTCATATCATCTTTAATGATAGGAAAAGGATCCCTTTATACTATGATTTTAGTGTGTCAAGTGTTAATTCACAAACACAAGCTTTGATATTGGTGGTGGCTACCTGTTTATCTATGACATGTATAACAACTAAGTTTTAGGAATGGTTGTCTTTATGATAATTGACATGGTTGGTTTATGATTTATTACTTTGATATTTTGGATGAGTATTTTGATCATAATTAAAGAATGGATCCTTGTACATCTCTAGTTTTTTATTCATTGATGTAGGGGCACTATTTTAGAATTTGATATCCCTACGGTCAAGCAAGTATTTGACATAAATTTCTATTTTCTTTCACCCATTGGTGGAATGGAACTTGATCTTAGGGTATGTGCAATGATTTGGGGGAAAATTATGTGGACATTTCCCCTAAAGAATACATGTTATGGCCATAACACACACATTATGGTTCACTAATTGAATCCATTATCAATATTCCTTAGCCATAATACATATATATTATGGAAATATAATGTGTACATGTTATGACCATATAACACATATTAATTATGTTTTCATAGCCAAAAATAGAAATATAAGTGAAATGCAAGTGGTTTATGTAATGTGGGTGGAAAATGTACATGTTCCTTCTACATTCAACCAAAAAATTAAAAAATAGCTATAGGAAGGGGCATATGATTATGCTTAATAAATTAAATGTCAAGTATAATTTTAAACTTATATTGATACTTTTTTATTCCTTATAATTAAATTTCAAGAAAGTAGGGCCACTATGCATTTGATAGAGTTATTCTCACAACTACAAGCCTTACAATGTGGGAGATAGTTTTTCAAAATGCAATATACTCAGTACTTGGGTATTTTTAGGTCATAGTATTGAACCCAAGGATTTTAAGGCACAAAATTTTTAATAAATGTTCATTTTGGGTAAAATAGTAATTTTTAGGTGTTTGTACCATCCAAATCAACTATTGCCATTTTTAGGGGACCCAAGTTTATCAAAATTGATGTTTACAAATAACTCACTTTGAATTTCATCCAAATTGGTGTGATTGGGGAATCATAGGTCACATTGATGACTTGTGCACATCAAATGACCAATTTATGTTAATTTGACTTGATCATCATCCCTCCCTCATCCTTAATCAATTCTTCATTATCTCTCATCATCCCTAATCACTCTCTTCTCATTCATCATTATCACTAATCACTCCCTCATTAGTCATTACCATGCCTCATCATCTCCAAGCACTCTTTCATCATCCCTAATCACACCCTCATTGATCCTCACCATCCCTCACCATCCCTAATCACTACTTCATCATCCCCAAACATCCCTAATCACTCCCTCCTCATCCTTCATCATCTATAGTCAATCCTTCATTTACCCTAACCATCCCTCATCATATATAATCACTCCTTCATAATCCCTAATGGCTCCATCATTAACCTCCACCATCCTTCATCATCCTCAATCATTGAATATTCATCCATCATAATCCTTAATCACCCCTTCATTGACCCTGAGCATACTTCATCTTCCCTAATCACTCCCTTATTGGCACTCACTATATCTGATCATCCCTAGTGACTCTCTTATCATATTTCATCATCCCTACTTACTCCATCCTCATACATCATAGTGTACATAAGAGGATGGGGTGTTTATTGAAGGACTTACATCAAATCCCATGATGCATGGGTTTAATAACACAAATATACATCAAAATTTCATAAAAATGTTGATGTCCACATAAAAGAGATCAAAATACTTGCATTAATACAAAAAATATATATTTAATCAATGCCACTATTTACACATTCATAACATGGAGGAAAATAATAGACAAACATTTAAATGTCATACACAAACCTCCACCTTTGTAATGTAAGTATAATATATCACTTAGATGAATATAATCAAAATATAATCAAATTGTGGTCTTTTACTCTAGTTTTCCAGATGGCCCCTCAAATCAAATGTCTATTTTCTTATAAGGATGAGAATGGTAATACAATTAAATCATCTTGCTGTCCCTTTGTCTTTTCCTAATGATTTAATATCATCACATGGATTTTATAAAAATATATTACACAAAGGAAAGACCAAACCCATTACTCACATATGGGTGGTTTACATCTAGTTTGACATAGATCATAATAAAATAAAATGAGTATGTTTTTCATTAGAAGATAAAATTAGGATTTAAAGTATTATACATAATGTACACATGTTGAGTTTTATTTGGGTGATATGAGGTAATTTGAATAAGCATGAGACCCATTCAATTCTAGAAAATGCATAGTACTTCATCAAAACATTTTCCTTACTCATGACTCTATCAAGGTGTACATAGTCAATTTAACATTGTGCAAATAACTTGTATGTATAAAATACATTCGTAGGATTCTAAACTTTGAACAACACATTCAAATACCATGTTTATTTCTCATTACCTAGTCGTGGCATACCTTAATTCATACCATTTTCTGAAATAACTTAGCACATTCAAGGCTTAATATGGAAATAATCTTTGATCAATCCCTAATCAAAGACATGTCTTTGAATACATACTTGTGTGGGTATTCAATCCCAAATATCATAACCACTTATTTCTATATTCAATGAAAAACTCCATGGAAGGAAAAAAATTGATCACCAAATGAGATAAACAAGAAGATTCTAAAACTTCTGTAACCTTCACCACTATAATTACCACTATCAACTAACACAAAAGGCATACAACAACCCATGAAAGTTTTCCTTTTCTAAATAGCACTATGGATTATGTAAAATACATAATGCCACAAAGAAAATTAGAAGTCTCAAATAGAGAAATTGGACATGAATAGTAGAATAAGTGAATAGAATGTTTCACTAAGATTGAATCATTCAATGAACTCTAAATAAAAAAGGCACAAGTCATAATGTCTCACCAAAGATCAAACCAACCAACATAAAAGGTGGAGATTTTTTACCAAAACTCCAAGACAAGAACAATTATGCATGAATTCATGTTGAAATCCAAAATTATAAGCACCAACATGAACAAGCCATAAGGAGAATGGCCAACATGGACATCAAGGAAGCGACATCCCTTAACAATGTAAAGCAAAAGTAGGACAAAGAAGACAATAATGGAAAGAAGAATGCACTTTATTTTTGTGATGTAATATTATTCAATACTGTGGATATTCCTACATCATCTCCTCATGTTTAATCACTCCCTCCAATACCTTGATGGTGGGTGCCATAGATTCTTGATTACACTTGGTTACCTTACATTCCAATTCTAAAATTTATTCACTCATGTAAGGCATAAATAAACTCTTATTTCACTCATCCTCTTTCACATAAATAAGGAACTCATAGATATCCTCTAATTATCTAGTGGTATTCAAAGATCTATATGGGAATCCACACCTAGACAATTGAGAGAGTGTGTATTTAGAGCCCTAGACCAGAATAAATAGGTATAAAAATGAGAAAAGGGTGGATTGAAATTTTATTAATTTGGGCATCTAAAAATCCTAATCCTAGAGTTGAAGATTTAAATCTATATCTATATATAGATAGGGGAGATTTGAAACTACTTGATAATTTTAATTCCAACAACATAGTTGACTTATCATATTCTCGATATGTCATTGAGAGTATGTCCATAGTAGACCATAATGTCAAATAGATAGATAGGTAGTCACCAATATAATAAAGTGTGTTATTTAACCCAAATCAATCTATACCTAACCTGATCTGACACAAGAAGAAATTTTCTACACTCTAGACAATCATATGATATTTATTAGTTCCTTTTTTGAGTAAAATAGGATGAATGGAAGAAGACTTTTCTTGGGCCTTATTTGAGTGAGAAAACATTATAATTAGAACATAATCCAATCAACTAGAATAAGTAAGCAATTACACCCACCATTAAGGAATTATAAGGAAAGATTAGGGATGAGGAGCGGATGAGTAGGGATGGTGATGGATAATGAGAAAGTCACTAGGGATGATGAGGGATGGAAAGGTTCAATGAAGATGAGGAGGAAGTAATTAAGGATTATGAGGGTCAAGGGGGGAGTGATTAGGGATGATGAAGGATTTATTAATTATGATGATGGATGGTGAGGTTCAATGAGGGAGTGATTAGGGATGATGAGGGATGGTGAGGTTTAATAAGGGAATGATTAGGGACAATAAGTGATGAGGAGGGAGTGATTAAGGATTATTATGTATGAAGAAGGATTTATTATGGATGATCAAGAATGATGGAATGATTAGGGATGTTGAAGAACAATGAGGGTTAATGAGGGAGTGATTCTACATGATGATGGAGTGATTGGAGATTGAGAGTGATGGTGTGATTAAAAAAATATGAAATTCATTATAATTATTATTATAAACACCAAATTAATTTTTAAAATATATTCCTCATACTTTATACCTTTTATTGCCCCCATTTATGGTATAAAAAATATGGTTCTATTGAGAATGATGTTCAACTCAAAAATTATATCATTCATTCACATAATATTGAAAAAATGGAGAGGATTATTACTTTTTAAATTTTTTATAAATTAAAGACAAAATAATTATGACCCATAATTGAGCTAATAATTTCTATCATCTCTCACTATTCAATACATATCCAACATCATACAATAATTATTATATGGTTATTATCATACTTCATTTGATAGAGACTTAGCAAAGGTCAAAAATGCTGATAAAAATCCAAGAAAATACAATTTATATTTTGAGCATGACAAAATTTGAGTTAACAAAACTAGGTGAAAGATTTAGATAATAATTCTATATTTGTAAATAAAAACATTTATTTTTTTCATAATGTGAATTTGGTCTAGTAGAGTTTAGCATAGTTTGGACCTAAAGACCAAACATATAGATCACCAAATAATAAACATACTATATTACTATCTTAATCATGTGAAATTACATTTACAAGAAACCATTTCAAGGTCAAATCAAGATTAGAGGTATTCAAGGCATTTTATTGATATAAATAGTGCATATGAGATTTAAAACATGTTACTACAAATATTTAAACAAATATCACAAGTAGAGTTTCCTATACATCCTAAAGTGGTATAAGGATAAACATACATAATCAATGATATAACCAAAACATATTGTTTTTCATATTATTTTAGATTCTGAAGATCTTTCTCCCAAAGCACATAATCTATCAAAAATTGATCATAGACTTCAATTTTTTCTGTATACCCATATATCCCTCTCCATTTTACATGACCCCTCTATTCTAATTAGTATTTTCCTTGTATTTTAATCTTTTTTATACTAGTTCTCTTAACATTTAACATTATCCCTTCCATTTCAAGCTATTTACTTCCTCATTCAAGTTATAATTAAAACTATCATCGAAATTTAATTGAATAGAGTATTTTTTTTGCATGCCAAGTGTATTTATGATGGTTGATGGTTATTAATAAATAGTGTTTGATTATTATAATGGCATCCTCACCACATTACATTCAATTTCACATAGATCAACTCACCTATAACCAAACTCATTAGTTATTCAATTTTAGTTGCATGATTGCTTTTTGAGATTGTATTTACCATTGAGTAGGTGGATTCTATTATTGATTATAATATTTTTTTATAGTTAATTAAATATCCCTTTTCGTAAGGTCAACCAACTAATATTATAAAATTTATAAATGAAAAAAATATATAATGAGGGAGTTGTCCCTCTAGTTACATGTCTTGGCCTGTAAGCAAGGGTTGGAAGATAACTAAAAATACATGTTTATGCACTATTCTATCTATACCAGCTAAAATTATGGTCTTACTAATTTTTTTACTTTAATAAGAATATTAAATCAATAAAACTTACTATTGCATTATCCTCTCATAGTTTAATATATCTATAATATCAATTGGTTTATTAACCATTAACCAATAATAATATTGATAAATATTCATATGAATTCAAAAATACCATGGATACATGTCACATACCACTTCTCCCCAAAATATAGCTATGATAGGGCAGTAAGGTGAATGACTAATTAATAGGAACTGTAATGGTCATTAAACCTTGTTCAAGTCATTTCATAAAATAATAATGTTTCTTTGTATTTAATGACAAACATAGCAAGCTTTACTGCAAGACATATCAATCCTAAAAACACAAGAATTCCTAAAAAAATAAAGTCATGTCAAAATAAGACTAGTTATTAAAACCTATAGTATACCCTTTTTTAGGTGACACTAAAGGTTTTAAGACTAGGTTTATTATCATATAAGGTTTCAAAACATGTATACAAAAAATTGTGTTTATTTTCATAAATAATTCATTATCTCTCTCACGTATCCCTTTTATTGGGTAACAACATGTACGACAATCCCACAATCAACACAGCTAAATGAGTGATTAAACTAGGTTAAGATATCAAAATAATATGACAATCATTATCAGTATGAACACCAATAAATTTTGATAAATATATTCTTTATATAGTATGACAATGAGTGATGAAGAGGGTGTGAATAGGGATTACTAGGGATGAAGATGGATTGATTTAAAATAGTGAGGGAGTATGGAGTATTGATTGGGGGTGAAGAGGGATGGTAAGGGTCAATTAGGTTGTGATTAGGAATGATGAGGGAGTGGTTAGAGATGATGAGGGATAGTGAGGGCCAATGAAGGAGTGATTAAGGACAATGAGTAATTAAGAGAGAGTTGTTAGAGGTGATGAGAGATAAGGAGGAAGTGAATAGGGATGAGAGAGGGATGGTGTGCAAGTGAAATTAGCACAAAGTGGTTATTAAATATGTTTAAATCATCAATGTAGGATCCCTCTCTATCATTAGGCTCACTCTCTATCAGTACGATGACTCTCTATCAATAGGTTACCTATCCATATAAAGGGAGAGGTCTTAATCAACTATACAATGGGCTACCCATCTAGATATAGGGACATCATGTTGATTCTAGTCAATTGTTAGGCTCTAAATACAATATATATAGGGCCTAATATATAATAATTGAGTTATATAGTTATATATATAAAACACTTAGTTCTATCAATATATCCATTTTCATTAAAATAAACCTAGATAGAGTGAACCATCCTAGGAAGATATTTTACCCAATTTGGTTTGTTCCCTCTTGGTCAAAAATATCCACAATCATGAAATAATGGACATAGATATGGAATATGTCCTAGTCACACTAATAAAAATAAAATATAACATAACATCTTCAACTTTATGTATTTACGGCACACCCCGTAGGAGGAGCATAGATATGGATATAGATCTAATCTATAGATACCATCCTCAATACAAAAAATACCATCCCTCATATATATACCTAATTTTCAACCCTTATCTCTCTAAAAAATTACACCTTTCATCTATCCCTTCCCCCTTATATCAACAATATCAAGGTGAATACTAATTGCCTAGTTATCTAAAACCCTGCTAATCACTTAGAACAACCTCATTATGAGATATATGGGCATATATCACACTATTTAGACAATGTTCCCACCAAAACACACTTAAAATAATGGAATATCATTTAACACAACCTTATTTTATAGTGTGGTTGTAGTTACCACCCATGAACTACATGTCATCATAGTCACTGTCCACAAGCTATATGTTACATATATTATTAAGTTACTAGTGTTACCCATCCCATAGAGTCACCCCTATAATTACTTATGTTACCCATCCCAAAGAGTCATTTTACCCATAGAGTCATGTCACTAGTCAGTCTATGGTACAACTATAGCTCTATACATTTAGTCTAATCATGTTATGTGAAAAAGGCTACCTAAAGCGTAAGGTTAACTATAAAATATAAGTAATTCTACCCAAATGGAGAAGTTTTGAGGAGTGTAGAGAAAAAAAACCTTATGCACGTTTGGACTTTACTACACTAGGCATGAAGAAGACAAAAGGTTGATCCCCTAAATGTGGACAAGTGATTGATTAATGGGATTGAAAATTCTTATTAAATAGTTGATATACTTGATCATTATCCCCTATATAGTATTGTAGTTGATAGACTATAGTGCTACCCTACCAATGTAGTTCAAGTTAGCTTGACTAGGACTAATGATGTAGGTAGGGTCAGACAAAGAAACATGGTTAGATAGAGGGGCATGGCTAGGTTAAAATAATAGATAATTGATAAGGATTGGATGGGGATACAAATAAATAAATTATACTCTAATTAAATTAGAGATATTTATCTCGGTCAATAAAAAATGGAGTGATCAATGATTATTATGGATGTTGATGGTCTATGAGGGAGTGATTAGGGAAAATGAGGAAGTTATAATAGATGAGGAGGGATGGTGAGGGTTAATGTGGGAGTGATTAGGGATGATGAATCAATAATTAAGGATGATGAGGGATGGTGAGGGTCAATGAAGGAGTGATTATGGGAAATGATAGATTGATTAGGGATGGGAGGGATTTAAAGGGTCAATAAGGGAGTTATTAGGTATGATTATGAAGTTATTAAAGATGATGAGGGATGGTGAGGGTTATTGATGGAGTGATTATGTATTATGAAAGTCAAAGGGGGAGTGATTAGGGTTGTGAGGGATGGTGAGGGTCAATAAGGGAGTTATTATAGATGATGAGGGAGCGATTAGATAAGATGAAAGATGATGAGGTTTAATGAGGGAGTGATTAAGGATTATGAGATATGATGAATGAGGGATTAGGAAGATGAGGGATGGTGAGGGTCAATGAGGGAGTTATTAGGGATTATAAAGGAGTGACTAGAGATGATGAGGGTTAATGATAGAGTGATTAGGTAAAATTAAGGATGGGGATAAAGTGATTAAATATTATTAGGGATGATGAAAGAGTGATTATGAATGATTAGGTACATTAAGGGTAAATGAGGGAATGATTAGGGATGATTAGGGTTCGATTAGAGATCATGAAAGATGGTGAGGGTTACTGAGGGAGTAATTATGGACAATGATGAATAAGGAGAGAGTCATTAGGGGTGATGAGGGATGAGGAATAAGCGATTATGGAAGAGGGAGAGATGACGATTAAATGAAATTAATACAAAGTGGTCATTTGGTATGTATAGGTCACCAATGTGACCTAGGGTACCCTA
>JARHVA010005165.1:1007500-1030000 GCA_037957365.1 Torreya grandis
GTAGATGTGGAAAACACTATATATCTTGTCCACTTGAGGTTATAAGAATGAGACAAGTAGATAAATATCATTATAGGTGACCTCTTAACATGACTTGATGAAACCCTTGACATGGTCCCTTGCATTCACTAATTCCATTGTATTTCTCAAATTTAGGTGGCTTGAAGTATAAGGTAAATGGGACTTTCAACATGTTGGGGTTAAATGGGTAAGGACACAACTCTTCAAAAATATATTTCATGTTCTTATTTCCATATTGTAATCCTTGGAAAACATTCTTCATGATTTTCCATTCCTGATCAAATCGAGTGCATAGAAATTGCGTTATTTGATTTTTATGGGATTTTGGTGGCATAAAAGGTTGGTTGTTGTTATATTATAGTTGATTAGATTTCAAGATTTTTGATTACAGATTATACTATGAAGGATCAGAATTATAGGGATGATATGGGAGGCCATATTGGCCAATGTTTGTGTTTGTTATTGGATTTTATCTACCATGACATGGTTTTGGTCTCAGTGGATTCGATACAATAGAGTTAATTTTCCTTTATAATGAGTGACATGGTTAACATTAGGATTTGGATTTTGATAAGTAGACTTGACATTGACTTAGTTTTGGTTTACCTGATGGATAGAGGTAACTTTATCTTTGTTGGGATTTTTTTATTTTTCTTTCTAAGGAATCAAGACATGTTCTTAGAATTGTAATTAGAGGGAAGCTCGACACCTATATTTACAAGGCCTAGAGGAAATTTTTTATCATATAGGTAGTAATTAATTTGTGCTTTACCACGATCAATCTTACACAAATCTTTATCTTTGTAATTTTACTTTCTTTGATTGTCTAGACTGTCAGTATCATTGTCATGAATGTGTTCTTCATATAAGTGGAATAGATTATGACAAAAAATACTTCCATTATCTATATTTTTATTTCATTTTAGTTGGTGGCTCATTGTAGGTTCCATGATTTTGGTTAAATTTGATTGATAGAATATTTTATTTGGATTTGGAAAGATTGGCTTGATTTAGATTGTATTTTTATTTAACATAATTTGGATGACTTTATTTTTTTGTTTTGATTTATGTTCAATTTGACTTAGTTTGAGTGGATTTTATTTTTTTTAAATTATTGGTTTAGGTAAATAAATGATCTATCAAAAGAGGTATAATTAAGACACATAAACAAGAAAGTAAATTCTAGTCAATTAAGGTTACAATCATCTATTCACCCACCCATAATACCCAAAAAGGCACGTGGTGGTTGGTCTTAGGGAATTTTATATTTTCAACAACATTATCTATCTTTGGTAAAGAGACTCATAAATTAGTCTAAATAAGGCTAATTAGGGGTGTCCTCTATATATATTGCAGTATATTAAGACCTAAATCTATGAGACAAGGGTGTCACATAAGGCCTGAGTATAGGTGGGTGAAACCACCTCACTTCATGTTGCGAATAAAGTAGGTGACTACTTAAATAATGAAAATGTTGACACTAATCAATTTATATAGTCCATCACAACATAGGTTTATCTATATGTTGGGTGATAAAATTCTAGTTACAATATCATTTAATGATAAATAAAGTAAGTGTGTATTGTTTCTAGTTTTCAGAATTGGCTTATGGTTTTAGGAAAGAGCATATGCAACAAATCCCAAGGTAACACTAATGACCTAGATCATTTTTTATTCCCATGTTTACCTTGTGGGAAGAGCATATGTTGTACTTAAGTTGTAAAACACACACAAAAAAAAGAATAAGAAATAATTTAAATCAAATATACTAATAAATATTAAATAATTTATGTGTGTATTATTTAGATTATGGGCCTTTGATAATCAAAAATGGAAAAATATGGATATTAGTTTCTCTTGGAATATTTGAAAATAAAAAACCTATAAGTTAGTAATTAAAATGCATAGATGTTATGACACATAACACATATGTCACTTATTAGGCTATAGATGATACTAACCATGCAAATGCCTTGATGTTTGCATAGATATTGTTTCACATTAGATATAATAAAAATAAAATATTTATGTTGATCAAGTACACACAAATTCCAAATGAATAAATGAAAATGTTAAAATAAAACATACCACACAAATAGAATGTAGACACTAAATAGTTACACATATATTGTAAATGGTTAAACTTAAACATTAAACAAAAAATACACTACAAAAAAGAATAGTTAAAAATAGATTTCAAACATTTAGACATAGATGGTTCTAGTGATTCAAACATCACAATGTTTGTATAGACATTGAAAATAGACTCACAAAGAGGTAGAATGTAGACACTGGACAATTTTGTGCAGATGTTGTTCATGAGAATGGAGATGTTATTAAACATAAAATAAATTTTGTACATATAAAACATAAATTTAAAGAATTAAAAAGATAAATTTTACTCAAATTGCTCTTAATTAGCTTATAAAAAAAGACAATCTAAGATAACAAACTCTAGTAAGCCTAATGAAACAAATATTTTTGATAAAGGGTCCCACCAAACATTTCAAAAATGTGCAATGGAAAGTTAAAGTAATACATGTAATAAATTCAGAAAAAAACATTTAAAATACTGCTCTAATTAGATAAAAGTACCTCTAATTTATATAAAGAGGGATTTAAAATGGACCTTCATTTACCCAAATGAAGAATCCCTTCTCAATATGTATTTTTATCAGATTTGAGATAGGAATGTGGTTTCTCAATAGGTGACATACATATAATCTGACAACATGTCCCCTTGTAAGATGAATGATTTTCTTGATAAATGGATGGTTTGATCACAAGATGTGATATCTTAATTATAAAAATGTACTTAAGAAATGGAAGCCTAATTAAAATAGGTTAGGGCCCCCAATTTATATATTTTTGGAAATGAGATGGAACACATGATTTTATTCAAGATCAAGTGTTCTAAATGAGTCAAATTTCTAACTGAATGAGGAGAGCTAGCTCATAAATGGGAGGATTTGGATGTGTAAGGATTGTTATTGATGATTAATGGATTTATTTGAACATTTTTCCCTTGCCTTGCATGTGATGAGATTTTCCATGTTTATTGATGATGTCATTGATTTTAGACTAAATTGATTTGTTGACTTTTAAAATTGTGGAATTTATATTTTCATGGATTTTTTATTAGTATTAAGAAAATCTCTACTAGGATTAATTAGTTTAATAATCCAATTAAAAATTTGGTAGGATTGGTAAGATTCAATTCTAAAATTAGATTCACTAATTAATTGATTGGGGTGATGTTGTGAATAGTGAACAGTAAGGATAGGGATATATTCGATAATATTAGTGTTGTAGTATAATGTGATGATAATATTAGGATGTAATGATGATTTAATTAATTTTTATTATTAATATTAGTATGGATTAGTTAATAGTGATGACAATGCACAATCACAACATTAGGGTGATATAAATCATGTATCTACACTCTGTAAGTATGTTACATAGATAGACTGAATCCTTTACACATACCTTCTAAGTACCATGTATCACTCTACTCACACCTTTGAATTTTATTTTAGATACCATTGAATATATATAAAGGATGATATTATTCCATGTATTTTTAGGTATATTTTAAGGTTGATCATTTAAATATGTTTGGTATATTAGTCTTATAGTTTATAGAAAAAGAAATCTATTGGATTAATAAGGAAACAATCCCTCTCCCACAAATAGTTTTGTATAATATGGCTATAACTATCCAAATAATTTTTTTATGTGATACAAAGATAATTTTTGGTGATAACTATGCTACATGGAAAACCAAGTTCAAGACTCACTTTAAATTTTAATATCTCTACCCCATTGTAGATAGGACACTCATCAAAAAACACCTCAAACACTAACCAATAATTGTCCTTAATTAACAAATTACACAAATAGGAAGATTTTATCAATATGTTTGAGGTATCAAATGAGGTCCAACCTCATACTCAAGATATTACTACCACCAAAAATTTGTGGAACAAACTTATTACTATCTACAAAGCTATGAACCAAAATATGATCCTTCATTGACAAAGTTAGCTTCACTATCTTGAGTTGGAAACACGAGAATTTTGAAAGATTTACTCAATGTGTTGTATAATTACAAGCCTCACTCTTATCATTGGGAGACAAACTGTCAAATGACTACCTATTACTCATCATCTTGAGAGCACTATAAATAGCCTAAAGTATATTTGTGGTGTCTCTTATGATATCACAAACCAAACCATATTATGAAAAAATGGTTAATATGTTAAAACAAGGATAATCCATGTCATTATAAGGGGAAGAGGCCCTCAAGCCTACAAACACTCCCCTTAACATAAAAATCAATGTTATAAACGTGGGAACAAAACCCCTTCTGAAGGGGTATGTCAAATCTATGTAAATATCGGTCATAAATTGAAGGATTGTTGATATGATGAATTTACACAATGATCATCCAATAACATTAATCCTAAACCCTAAAAATATATGTAAGGATAGAATACAAATAAATCACATTACACACATAATTATAAACACACATCTTTTCATAGTAGTAGCATAAGAGTGTTTCTGAATATAATGGTTCACCATATTGGGATTATGTTTATGCTACATAGACAACTAAATATAAATACCCTCGAAATTCAATATGGTATGTGTATTATAATTCTACAAGGCACATGATAACATGTAATGATTGGTTCACCACTTTTGCCTCTTCATTTTATAGAGGTAATATATATCATAGAGATGATACATCATATAGTGTCCATGAAATTGGTGAAATTTTTAGACGTCTTTCTAATCATAGATTCACAATCACTCACATAGTTTATGTTCTAGGCCTTACCATAAATCTGTTATCTATAAATCAATTATTTGATAACAATTTTGTGGTTGAATTTGATCAACAAAACACTAATAATATGTGTCTCATTCAAGATATGTCTTAAATCTTAAAAATTATTTCAAGATATTCTAATGTAGCCATAAACCTAAACAAGATTTAGTTGTAAAATATATCATCTCAGCTAAAATTTGGCACATAATGTATCAAACCTTAAGTTTTAGGTACCTAACTATACTTAGTAGACACAACATGGTGAGAGGCCTTCCATCACCTATAAAAATTACTAATGTATGTTCCAATTATTTATCTAACAAAAAATAGAGTTCCATTTGGAAGATGTACATATAGGGCTCATGAATAATTAGATATGGTGCACAATGGTCTTTTCAAGATCATGTGCTTGAGTGTAGGTAATTTCAATATTTTCAACCATTTGTTGATGACTATTCACTAAAAATGTAGATATATTACTTGAAGACTAAGGATCAAGATTTGGTGGTCTTCAAAGAATTTAAATACTTCATGTAATACAAATATAGTCATAGAATTCACGTCTTCCACTTAGATCAAGAGGGGTAATACACTGATAAAGAATTATTTGAATTATCAAAAGCACATAACATTCACCAATAGTCTATTATAATATATACACCACAACAAAATAGTGTTATAGAATAGATAAATTACACTATTGTGGAAATGGTACGTAGCATGATTGATGACTTACACCTACTTGTACATCATAGGTAGAATTAATTTGTGACATAATCTAAATAATGAATCATGCACCCACCAACTTTCTTAATGGCATTACTCCACAAGAAACATGTGTTGTGAATAATCCTTCTATATCACATCTTCTTTTTATCCATTGTAAATCACATATGCATATCTCTAAGAATTAAAAAAATAGATAATAAATCATTAGTAAACATTTTTCTTAGCTACAAAGAATATTTTAAGGTGTATCGATTAATGGATCCAAAAACTAGGAAGGTAAATATAAATAGTGATGTTATATTTGATGAGAAAGGTGGATCTAATCCACACTCCACACAGTCACCTAATGTATGCATTCGACCTGTAATAATTTATAATATTGATAGTGGTATTGAGAATGAGGACAATAATGTTGGTTAGATAGGCCCTTCATCACCCTCTAATATTGTTCATCATATGCCCAAGGAATATATCAGATGTAAAATTACATGGAGTCCTAGACATTTCCAATATAGGACCTTGGACTAGTATTATGGTTTTTATAAAGGTTAATTTGACCCTAATGAGCACAGTTGCATAATCATTTGATCCATCAGTGACTCGAGAAGGACAAGGGTCAAAACCTTGGAAAGAGGTCATGGATGAAAAATATCAATCACTGATGAAGAAAAATATATGGAAGCTTGCTGATTTTAACAATATATGGAAGTTTATTGAATATTGTTAAAGAAATTTCAAGTGCTTTTTTTATTTCATCAATTTTCAATTTATATATTTTGTCGGGAAGTTTTAAAAAAAATTAATTATGTATGTAAATAAGTTATTCATTTTTTTATTAATATTAAAAATTATGAAAAATATATTATACAAAATGTTATGCAGATCAAAATTTCCTAAATGGGAGGGAAGAACTTTTAGCGATAACACATTCGTCCCAAAAATAATTAAAATTTATTTTATTATAATTAAATACTTGTTACTTATTAATAAATATTTAATATAATTTTAGAATGGAAAATCGAGAATGAGACAATATTCATTAATAACGATATATGGGAAAAAATTTATATATTACTTATAAATTAATTATGATTATTTATATGTTATTTATTTATTTCTTTCTTATAAATTAATTATGATTTATATATATAATGATGTAGTAATATTTTTTAAGATAATTTATTTTTACAATTTTATGGTTATGATTATTTATAAATATGATGTGGTAAAATCTATTCATTACCTATAAATTATTTATGGTTATCTATATTATTTATTTTATTATTATTATGTGTGTGATATTTTTTATGATAATTTATTTTTAAAATTTTATTGTTATAATTATTTATAAATATATTACATTGAAATTTATAGATTGCCTAATAATTAATTATAATTATATATGTTATTTATTTATTTACTAATTTTTAGATAGGTATTTCACATTTGACTAGAACTCCAACTGGTTTGGAACACAATCAGGGGTTGAGATCCCCAAGTGATCATTTATCACAATACCATATTCACAAACAAAGGTCACAATTGGGCTTAGAATATTAATGAATAGTCCCAACTAGCCTAAGAATACTATCAACGGCCACAATCAGCCCAAGAATACTAACGATCGATCATAACTAGTACAATAATACCAATAATTAGCCACAACTGACCCAAGAATACCAATGATCGGTCACAACTAGCCACCAATCCCAAACTAAGATTTAAACCTGGGTGGTGATTGAAGTAACCAATTCACTTTATCAACTCATCCACATTTTATTAAAAAAAATTAATCTATATCTGAAACTTAATGGGGATAGGCTTGGGTCTGTAATATCTATCAAATAATCTATAGTTGAATTAACCTATTTTGATCTGTGTAGAATACAGGAAGAAGTTCGACCCCTACTTCAAGGTGTTCCCATGACCACTTTAGAGTATAATTAATATGCAAATACCCCACTCCACACACTACAAATAAATCAAAAATTGAACCTGAGACCTGGATAACCTAAGTCATTGCTCCTATCAACTTAAACTAATCTTTAGGGACCTAAAGTTAATTTTAAACTATATCTTAAACTTAATGGAGGTGTGTTTAGGTCCTTAATATCTATTAAATGATTATTTACAAATATGTTACCATAAAATCTATATATTACCTATAAACAAATTATAATTAAAATATTTATATTACATATAAATTAGTTATGATTATTTATATATAATTTATTTATTTATTATCATGTGATATTTTTTATGATAATTTATTTTTAAAATTTTATTATTGTGATTATTTATAAATATGTGGATGTAAAATTTATATACTAATATACATATATTATATAAATTTATATAAAATATATCAATAAATATCATTCTTGAGACACTTATATCATATTAAATAATGAGTGTCTCAAGAATCTAGTAGCACTAACTACCATTAAAAATAAAGGTAAATATTTATGAATCATAAAAAACATTTAATATAATTTTTAAATAAGAAATGGGGAGTAATATGGTATTTATTTGTTATGATGTATGTGGTAAAATCTAGATATTACACACACACACACACAGATATATATATATATATATATATATATATATATGAAATGGGAAGTAATATGGTATTTATTTATTATGATGTATGTGGTAAAATCTAGATATCACACACACACACACACACACACACACACACACACACACACACACACATATAATCTAGATATTACCTACATATATATAGTTATGATTATTTACAAATAATCATAAATATGTTGAGGTAAAATATATATATTACTTATAAATTAATTATAATTATCTATTTATTTGTTATAGTATTAAAAAAATTATGATAATTTATATTTAAAATTTTATCGCTATAATCATTTATAAATATGATGTTGTAAAATCTATATATTACTTATAAATTAGTTATGATTATCTATATAATATTTATTTATTTATTAAATCTATATATTATTTAATAATTAATTATGATTATTTATATTATTTATTTATTTATTATTTTTTAGATAGTTACTTCATTTTTTATCAAAACTTCAATCGGTCTGGGATACAATTGGGGGTCTAGATCCCCAAGTGATCATCTATTACAAGTACCATATTTACCAATAACAGTCACAATTAATTTTAGAATACCAACAAACAGTCTCAACTAGTCTTAAAATACCATAAATAGCCACAATTGTCTCAATAATATAAATGATCGATCTTAAATAGCCCAAAAGTACCAATAATTAACTATAATTAGCCCAAAAATACCAATGATTGGCCATAACTGGCCTCCAATACTTAACTGAGATTTTAAATTTCATTGTGCTTGAAGCAACCAAGTCACTTTTCCAACTCGCCTAAATTTCATCAATAAAATTTAATCTACATCTAATGTTTAATGGGGTTGGTTCTAGGTCCATAATATCTGTTGAAAGATCTACACTCAAATCACCCCACTATGATCCATGTGGAACATATGGATAAGTTTGATCCCTATGTCTAAGTATACCCATGGCCACTTTAGAGTGTAGGCGATGTGTAAATGACCCACTCTACACACCATGGGTAAGTTAAAAATTGAACCTGAGATCTAGGTGACCTAAATCATTACTTTCATCCACTCAAGCTAACCCTTGGAGGCCTAAATTTAAATTTAATATACATCTAAAGCTTAATGGGGGTGGGCATATGTTTGTAATGTCTATCTAATGATTATTTATAAATATATTATGGAAAAATATTTAGATTATTTATAAATTAATTATTTTTTAATTAGATTGGATAAAAAAAAGATTGAAAGGCATTGTAACCTTATACAAAGGTGAGAACTAAAAAATAAGAAAATAATGCTAAAAATGAATGCTTCTACTAGTACCAATTGAATGGGTAGCCAAGATCCCCCTCAATAGGAACTTCGGCCAAAGATTGAAAAGGAATAGAGAGAAATACCCTGGAAACTTCCATAAAGTTTTTGCCAAACAAAAGCTCTCTCAAGAGAGCCAAGTGTGTCTAATCATCTTACATGTATAACAACCCATACACATCTTATTACTCATAACTATTGAATGAATCATGTCTTATCTTTTTTTGCCCCTCCTCCCCCCTAAATGGAGGATCATGATGGACTCATATTTTAATAGATTTTAAGGGTTGAGATTTATCTACCACTGAATCCAAAACCAATGGTTCTACCCTTGATGTTCCGTAGAAGGTAATAATATCCTTAGCAATAGGGGTTTCTACACCCAGAATAGGCCCCTTCATTTTTGAAATTGGAGGTTCTGCTTTATGTTCCCCCCTTTGAAATTTGGGTATCATTGTGGTTTGTGCTAGGGGGCTCAAGATCGTCTAGAGATGAATATGAATTATCATTCTCAAATTTGAGGTAATTCATGTTGATATGGGTGGGATAAAAATATGACCACCAGGAAGATTAATTTTTTTCTATGAAGCCTACAGTCTTTAGTCAAGTGACATGTATTAAAATAGATTTGATAAAAGAAAAACAAGCCTTCATAATTAATAATTTGGAACCAAGAATGTTCACCCACTTATAATCAGGTAGATTCTTAGAGGTATCAACATTGACCAAAATTTTGGTGAAGGTGGTATGCAAAATGATAGTAGTATCTCTGCGGGTTTGCAAAAATTTACCCAAGGAGTTACCTATGGCTTTGAAGTTGGGTTCAAACCATAACTAAAAAGGAAGGTACAGAAGGTGGATTGAGATAGGTCACTCATTCATGGGTTTAGTAAGGAGATTAAAAAAGGGGGACCAAGTTTTTATTATCAAAAGATGGAGATTCAACCTCCAAAATTGATTTTCAATCAAATCTTTATCCTTGCAATAGTGAAAAAAAATAATGAAAGACCTCCTATCACTGGGGTAAATCTTGAGATTGACTTATAAGAAGGGTTACCAATTTTTTGAGATACATATATGGAGGCCTTGAAGTTTAGGCTAGAGATTTGGGAGTCTGTAGATGATGATATGGGTTGTGAAGAAAGTTCCATCACAGAGCACTTTTTTGGTCACTTCCTCATCAAAGAACACCACAGAAGTAAAGGGAGTAAGGATGAGAGCCTTAAGCATAAATATGAAAAATGGTTTGGAGGTCACTTTAGCAAAAAACTTAGGTTTTGAAATAATTGTGTCTTCCAACCCCTTGAAGATGAAACCCCTGTCCATCAAGGAAATAAGAACTATATTCTCTTGTAGAACAAAAGGATTTTCATACAAAAAACCCTTCTCCCCCAAAATACCATCGGGATAAGAGGACAAATCACTGGAAGGGGAAGAGTCAACCCTATTCACCAAAGACCTGTAGTGAATGCTAGGGGAGTCCAACATGGGTGAGACACCATCCCGATGGAGAGAATTGCTTGAATCAGGGTGTGAAGAGGAAAATAGGTGAAGGTTTTACCCTTCTATAGCATGGAGACCAAGTGTTAATTGAAGGATCTGAGTTTCCTACATTAGAATGGTTGGTGCATCTTGTGTTGAAGTGACTAAGTAGAGTAAAACCTGTAGCTTTGATCCATAGAAATAGCCTCTAAAATTTAAATCCTTCCCAGGTGGGAAGGGGATCACATGGTGATTGGAGCATTTCGGGGAAGGAGATCACATGGCGATTGGAACATCTCGGGGAAAGAGATCCCATAGCCATGTTTCATCAAAAAAATTAATTATGATTATTTATATATTATCTATTTATTTATTATGATATGGTAATATTTTTTATGATAATTTTTTTAAAATTTCATTGTTATGATTATATATATATATATATATATATATTATCATGCGGTGAAATTTTTTATGATAATTTATTTTTAATGGTAAAATCTATATATTACTTATAAATTAATTATGATTTTTATATATTATCTACTTGTTTATTATAATGTGATAATATTTTTTATAATAATTTATTTTTACAATTTCATTGTTATGATTATTTAAAAATATAATGTAGTGAAATTTGTATATTGTTTATAAATTAGTTATGATTATCTATATATTTTTTATTTATTTAATATTACATGTTGATATTTTTATGATAGATAATTATTAAATTTAATTATTATGATTATTTATAAATATATTATAGTAAACTCTATAAATTACTTTAAAATAATCATGTATTTATTATTTATTATGTGATAATATTTTTTATGGTAATTTATTGTTGTAATTTTATTGTTATAATTATTTATAAATATGGCTTGGCAAAATATCTATCTTACATATAAATTAGCTATGATTATTTATAGATAATTTATTTTTTATTATCATGTGTTGATATTTTATGATAATTTATTTTTAAAATTTTATTGTTATGATTATTTATAAATATGTCAATGTAAAATATATATACTAGTATACATATCTTAGATAAATCTATGTAAAATACATTTATGGATATCATTCTTGAGTCATATGATGTATTAAAATATATATTACCTATATATTAGTTATGATTATATATATATATATATATATATATATATATATATATATATATATATATATATATATATATATATATATATATATTTCATTTATTTATTATTATGTATTGATATTTTTATGATACTTTATTTTAAAAATATATATATTATGATTATTTATAAATATATTATAGTAAAATCTATATATTACCTAAAAATTAATTATGATTATCTATATTATTTATTTAGATAGGTACTTTGGTTTTGACTATAGTTCATTTAGTTTGAGATGCAATCAAAAGCCCAAATACCCAAGTGATCATCTATCACAAATATCATATTTACCAACAATGACCACAATTAGCCTTAGAATACCAATGAATGACCCTATTTGATCTGAAAATATCATCAACTATCATAGCTAGCCTAGAAATACTAATGATCAACCATAATTAGCCTAAAATACTAATAATTAACCACAGTTGACCATAAATATAAACAATTAGCCACATCTGACCTCTGATACCAAAATTATATTTGAATTTGGATGGTACTTCAAGCAACCAAGTCACTTAATCAACTCACCCACATCTCATTAGTAAAATTTAATCTATATTTGAAGCATTAATGGAGATGGACCTAGGTCTGTAATATTGATCGAACGATTCACAACCGAATTGGCCCACTATGATCCATGAAGAATACATAGAGAAGTTTGACACATACCTCAAGGTGCCCTCATTACCACTTCAGAGAGTGTAGGTGATGTACAAATGCCTCGCTCCACACACCATGAATAAGTCAAGAAGTTTTTATAGTAATTTTTTTTTAATTCATTGTTATGATATGATTATTTATAAATATAGTGGTGTAAAATCTATATGTTATCTATAAAATAGTTATCATTATTTAATTATTGACAAATATAATGCATTAGAATTTATATTTTACTCATAAATTAATTATGATTATTTATAAATATGATGTGATAAAATATATATATTATCTATAAATTAGTTATAAATATAATGCATTGAAATTTATATATTACTCATAAATTAATTATATTATGTATATATTATCTATATTTATTTAATATAGTTTGATAAATTTTTTTGATAATTTAATTTTACAATTTCATTATTGTGATTATTAATAAGTATGATGTGACAATAAACATGATGTGGTAATATTATTATTTATTTATTAACGATGATGTTGTAATATAATGTAACCGATCAAGTGGAATTCAATTTCACACTAAAATCAATGAGGGAAGTTGTATAGGGAAAATAGTGAGAAAAAAGTAATCTTTAAAACAATAAATATAAAAAAATTTGTATTTTATCTATGTAATATATAATGAAAATTTAATTTACCTCATTTTTTATTTTATTTAACTTTCATTTCTCATTGTACTTTACATTTTTGTTTATTGTTTATGTCAACTTAGAATGATAGTTCAATTTACCTATTTTTTTTACTCTTCAATTTTTATTTATCTTGATTTCCTCTACATTTTTGTTTATTTTTTTATTTTTTTATTTGTATTTATATATATTTTTATTCTTTTAAACCATCATGTTTGTTATTTTCTATTTTTATTTAATCACATTAGCCTATAAATAATTAAATTGTTTTATTTTTTATTTTATAATATCAATTTACAAATAATTAAATGTTAACATTCTCATGCTATTATAACTCCTAGTCACCCCAATGGATGCCATTGTAGGAACGCCTATCAGTGTAATTAGCATACATATCTTAGACAAATCTATGTAAAATATCCTAATGGATATCATTCTCAATGCACCTAGTTATGAATATCATGTCATAAAATCTATATATTACTATAAATTAGTTAAGATTATCTATATATTATTTATTTTTTTATTATCATGTGGTGATATTTTTTATGATAATCTATTTTTAAAAATTCATTATTATGATTATTTATAAATACATTATAGTAAAATTTATATAATACATAAAAATTAGTTATGATTATTTATATTATTTATTTATTATTATTTTAGATAGGTACTTCACTTTTGACCAGAGCTTTAAATAGTATAGAATATACTTGGGAGCTTGAGAATATCATCAATAGCCACAATTAGCCCAAAAATATTAATGATTATCCATAACCTGCCCAAGAATACATATGATTAGCCACAATTGGCACAAGAATACTAATGAGTGGGCATGATCAACCTTTGATACCAAATTAATATTTAAATTTTGGTGGTGTTGAAGCAATCAACTGACTTTACCAACTCACTTACATCTCATCAGTAAAATTTAATCTACATTTGAAGCTTGATGGGGATGGCCCTGTGTTCATAATGTCCATTGAATAATCCATAGTTGAATTGTCTCATTGTGATCTGTGTGGAGCATATGGAGAATTTTGACCCCTACCTCAAGCTTTTCTCATGATAACTTAAGAGTGTATGTGATGTGAAAATACCGCACTTCACACACCCCTAGTAAATCAAGAATTTTATATGATAATTTATTCTATATATTATCTATAAATTAATTATGATTATGTAACTATTTATAAAAATAATGTAGTAAAATTTATACATTAACCATTGATTATGATTATATATAAATATGATGTGATAAAATCTATATATTATCTATAAATTAGTTATGATTATCTAACTATTTATAAATATAATGCCAAAAAAATTATATATTACTCATAAATTAATTATGATTAGCTATATATTATATATTTATTTACTATATTGTAATATTTTTATGATAATTTATTTTTACAATTAAATTATTATGATTATTAATAAATATGATTTGGTAATATGATTATTTATTGATTGATTTAATGAAAGTTGTACAGGTTAAAAAAAAAAAAAAGTAATCTTTAAAGTAATACTTGTAAAAGTTTGTATTTTATACACGCAATATAGAATGATAGTTTAATTTACCCTATTTTTTTCCTCTTATTTGAAAAAAACTCTCACTTTACTCTACATTTTTGTTTAGTTTTTTATTTGGATTTGTTGGTATTTATATGGGTTTTGTTTGTTTGTTTGTTTGTTTTTGGTGGTGAAACATTCATGTTAATGTTTTATTATTTTATTTTAGATTCCAAATAATTAAATTGTTTTATTTTTTATTTTTTGTCTGGAATTTATCTGTATTATATGTTTGTAATTTATTTTAACCATCGTATTTTTTTAAAATGTAATTATTTATCTGTAATTTTTTTTTTACAATTTTATTGTACTTATTACTAGCATAGATATCTTAAATACATTTATCTAAAATATGCTAAGAGATATCAATCTTGAGTTGCTTATATTGTGATGTAAGTTAGATAGGTGCCTCAAGATTGATATCTCTCAGTGTATTTAATATAAATGTATTTAAGATATCTATGCTAGTAGTACCCACAGGTGTAGCATGCACATTAAATAATAAATACTGATTAATGCATCATTTTAAATTCATCCAAATAAGAAATATATATCACATTCAATGATAATTAAAGAAAATAATTTAATATAAATAGACATGTGAAAGCAAGTATAATATATGTGATATTAAACATGCAACATTATTGTAGTTCTAAGGACTTGACTCTTTCTTTCTAAGATTTTTGTTTGGAAAGTTGTTTTCCTATTTTCAACTTCTCATATCTATCATATGAAAATAGAGATAAAATTTTGAGTCCTTCTAGAGATTTTACATGTGATATGGCCACAAATGTTAACCCTGGTCTTTCTATATTCCCTATATCAATTGTTACTTGAGAAAGAGTCAATCCTTGTGATTTATGTATGGATAATCCCCAAGCTGGTCTTAAAGGTAGTTGTCATGTTTGTCCCCTTTAATTTGGTGTAATTAGAATTATATGTGGAGTTGTATCTACAAATGGCATTCTAGAATAACTATCAAATTCTACCATAACATATGTAGGTGGCTCTAGTGGGGAACTTCCATGTGTATATAATATACTTCAAATATATCATAGAGATCCATTTACAAGTCTTGATTCTATCCATAAATTAGAGGTTAATATCACCCTTGCATCTTAACTATTAATAACTCCACATCCAATTCATTGTTCTAACCTCCTGATAGATTGTTACTGCCTATTCTAGTTGCAATGCTCCATATAATCAATCATTTTAATGATTTTAATTTCATTTTGTTATGATTTTTCGCATTATCATTTGTTGTAAATAAATGAATAACATTGTCAAAATCTTCCCTGATACTTGGGTATAATATATTATTTGTCCTTGACATTAATAGTTTCCAATCATCAATAGTTGGATATGCATATCTAAGATTTGTGAGTAGTTGTTGAAACCTTTTCTGGTCGTCACTTTCTCCTTCTTGTCTAAATACATTATCTAAAGTAATAATTATTTTGAGTTCTTCCCATAATATTTTTCCATGTCTGTTATTATTGTACGGTGATTTATCACTCACAGGAGGTTGTTGGCCTAAATATCCTACTAAAATGATTGATCTACCTCCAAAACTAATGTTTGCATTTTCTATAAATTCTTGAAAAAATCGTGCATTTATGTTCTACAAAATTTTTTCCCCAATGAATCTCATTTCATCATTCAATATGTATTTTATATGTCGCATTTCTTCTTATAAACTTATGAGTCTTGTTCTTTTTAATTCAAAAAAGTCTGCAATTGGGATTCACAGTGTTGAGTGGATCGTCGAAGCACCAATATTAAACATTACAACTCTAGTTGGTGTAAGTAATAAAAGTGGACAACACTTCATAGTTGATGATTTATTTTGAAAATATTCATGAATCACACCAATTATATGTGATTTTCCTATTCTTACTATTCCTTGAATTAAAATGCATAGTGGTCTGACATTACGAATATGAAGAAAATGTCTCATTATTATATCAAGTGCCTTTTTTGTTTGGCACTTAAGGTTCAATATGAAATATTACTTGTTATATAATCCCATATGAGTAACCCATTATCTTTCATTGTGCTTATGAATTGTATAGCTAATGTTGTGTATTATTAATTTTTTAATTCATGATTCCATGATGCTTGTCTATCAATATCTCTTTTGCCCAAAATATCTAATTTTGATACTTCCATAATTTGGCCATGATGTATCCTTGATATGATTTCCCACTCATGTTCTATTATATTTTGATGAATGACTTGAACATCATCACATTCTTCATCACTTTGACTTTCATGGTCATATAACATAACCCTCCTCTCGACATGCCAAGGATCATAAGTAAATGACTCCCAATTTGATAATATTATATCATCATCAAGTCTGATATTTCTTTCTATATTACAAAATGTTTTCTAAATTAATATCTCTAACCAACAAAAATCAACCCATTTTTTTGATTCCTGCATTGGTACTATAGTAAACCTTGAGAATACTCTCACAATAGTTACCACACTCCTAGCCTCCCATTTATTATCTCTCCTTCACTTGGGGTTATAGGACCATGATCTCATTATCTCTATAAGTAAAAATCTTTCCATTTCATAAGGTCTATTCATTTATCCATCAATGAAATATTTTAAGCATTTATCATTTTTTTGTTTTATAGTATGTGTCACCAGTTTGAACACTTCATGTGAAATATTCAAAGTGACAAAAACTCTTCTATCTCTACCAATGGAAGTTCTAATAACATATGGCATGCCTCCTATGACCTAATGTCTCTTTCAATAAGGGTTTTTGTTATGAGTCTTTTATATGGTCTAACTACTAATTTGTGAGGATTTTCAATGTTTGCAAGTCGCATTAACATTTGATGATAAGTTTCATAACTCTTATTAGATTTTGCCACATATTTTGAAATGTAATTGATTATTGCATGTTTTGAAAGCACAAGTTGTCAATCTAAATTTTATATCCACAATTATAGTATGTCTTAATTATGTGTATTTACACGATCATCATTTCTTACAAGCTCATATTTTTTATCTCCTATTTTTAGGTTTTGAAATAATTTTAATATGTTCATATTCAATGACCAAGATGCATTGTACATATAAAAAAATAGCATATGTAAGCACATTATGCTATATTTATAAATAGAAAAAATGTAATAAATCTCAATACTATATAAAAAATGAACATTTGAATATCTTACCAACATCCCATCTTTCCCCTTTTCTTACATAGGTAGGCACCTTCTCTACACACTGTATGATGCTCTACACAATTAAATAGCTCTTCATAGTCATGGTCAAGGTCCACTTATGCTAATTGATGTGTATTTTGAAGATATAGATGTTGCGTAAAATTTTGAAATACCCATATTTCATCATATATAAAATTTTATTTGTTAGTATAAGACAACTTAATTATTATGTAAAAATTATATATGAAAAATATTAATAGCATACCTATATGTTTCGTTGATGTGGATCTCCACGTAGATTCTAGGCATGGAAAATATAATAAAAGTATTTTTTAGCATTCTGAAGATCATGATTATTTGTCCTATCAAGGATATCCATTTTTGGTGCTCCATCTAACCATATGAACCCATGTACATGTGGTGAACCTCTATGTTACCATTCATATCTAGAACAATGATCTTTCACTTTCATTCTTTTTTGTACAATCTCCTTTTAAAAAATTATACATCGCAAGTGCATGTAATATGCCACTATGTGAGGATAATCAATAATATTCTGTCGACACCATTTTTTTTATTTTTGGGGATTGGTTGGTGGTGTTCCTAGTATTCGCATATACAAATCATACCAATACATATCAGTTGCACTCAACGTGAAGAAAATTGTTGTTCTAATTTGATGCAACATGTCACTTAATTTTGCATGGTTTTTTTCAAAATAAGACCTTGTACTGCTTAATGTGGTACTAAAATGTATAAAATGATCATCTAGATGAGAATACAACACACCATCCATATGCTCACATAATTCATTAATGGTGATTGGCATGTCTTACAAACTCTTTTTCAAATACACTGTAGATTAATTTTCAGCACAATGTCTCATAATCATATTCATCATGTAATATTTGAATCTTGGGTGTCATCCAAAATGGTGATCCCTATATCAAATCATATGTTTAAAAAATTAATGTAGATGTAATCATTTTTTTCTTAGTTCTAACTAATCATAGATTCAATCTAGAAATAATGTGGGGAATGCCATATCAATTAACCCTTCCGTGACATACTCATTTATAGGTGATGTACCAATTACTGTCCAATCCATCAGATCTCTAGGTTCTGAATTTGGACTATTCACCCATACATGGATAAATTCCATATCTCTCATGGGATTTAGGGGTTTATAGGCCATTGAATTCATGTGATTTGTGATATTTCTTTCATCCATGTCCATCATCAGACCCTTAAATGCATACTCATTCACATTTGAATCAAACTTAAAATATACAGAGTTCAACTGGGTGGAAGTTTGATAAGTGCATTTTCATCAATCTAAACATATATATAGAACTTATCATGTTATATTTTATATTTTAGCTCCCTATATACTCTCTCTATTAACTATACAATTGTAATTCATTCCACATTGACCTCTTATTTAAATAATAATGATCAACAAATCTTTTATTTGATGTGGTAAAACCTTAGTAATTTCTTTCACTTCTTATGGAAAATTAACTGTATGTATTTTATATTTATATTGACCTCTAATTTCATGTGTGACTTGAAGGATTGGATTGACTCGTGCTCTCAACATCTTTTCTACTTGAGTTAAGCATACAAGTTCTAGTGGCTATGGACCAAGATCCATATTGTTTGATGCTAAAAATCAATGATCATTTCTCTCTTGTTGACATATATGACAAATTGGACCTTTAGGTGCTTGAGAGATATTCATGTTAGGGTAATTTTCCTTATAAATATAACACATACTTGGTGTAGCCAATTTTTCTAGATGATGATGAAATATGATCTGTAATGTCTTCAAATCTACCTCAACATTTCCAATGTTATCATGTGTATTTTGTATATTATTATTAGCATTTTTCTCAATGGAATTTATTTCTCTATTCTTTAGCCTATCTAATACATGTTCTATGGTCATATAATTCACTTCTTCAAAGTTAGCATTAGTATTAGCATTCATTCAATGATGTCTTTGAACTGATTCATGATTAGGTTCTTGTAGTTGGTTTCTTTATTCCACTACAAACTGATTAGAATGCATTTCTCTTTAAATTCTTCTTCTTAATCTTTTTTTATCATCTTATGATGTTCATTGATAGTATGTTCTCATTTCTTGGGCATGTTGTCTCATTTTTGCCTCTAACTCTTCAATTGGCATTTCAGCCCTTCATTTTACACATCTTTCTCTTTCATTCTCATTATGTTATTGTCTATGTTCATATTTCATTTGTTCACATTATTTTCCTTGGTATTATCAAACATATTATATTCGATGTTGTCTTCACTACTCTTCGGTTTAAAAATTCATTCATTGATGAGCCATACCTATAAAAAAATAGATATAAAACATTCAAATTTTTATCTAAATTTTTTAAAATACAATAGACCTAATTAATCACTAAATAATAATAATAATTTATCCATAAATTTTATATATATATATATATATATATATATATATATATATATATATATATATATATATATAAAGTATTAATAATTATATAATACATGTATAATTCTATTTTATTTTTAAAAATTTAAATAAAATTTTACCATCTTAAAAAATTTTAAAATAAATTTTATTGAATTTTATCTTTATAAAATGAACAATTAAAAATAAAAAATTAATTTTATTACAATTTTATAAATACATTTTTCATATTCTATTATTTTAATTTTATTTAAAATTCACACAACAAATTAAAAAATTAACCTAAACCATAAATCTATGGAAATTTACACTATAGACATTTATCCCCCCCACCCCCTCCCTTTAAGTGGATATCATATGATTTAACATAAATAGTTTCTAAAAACAATGATACTTTTAAAAACCTATACCATTAACATATTATAGTTAATCTATTATCTTATATCCTATAATAAATACATCTAATTTATCTTATAGTTAGTTAATTATATTTATAACTATCATATAATTATGCCATATTATAAATATCTTCTTATATTATTAATTATGGTATATCTCTCATATAAAATATTCACCTACATAATTATGCATCGACATGCTATAAATTTATAATATATAGAAAGACATAATATTGATGATGGATGTATGGGGCAAAAAATCATAAAAGCATGATATCTAAATGTAGTGAACAAAAAATCAATAAACCATTTTTTCATACCTGTATTGAAAGGAATAGTGGAGGGGATTGAAAGAAATAGCTGAGGTAGCGGTAGCAGAAGCAACTTATAAGTGGATGATTGGGGGAAGAAATAATGGTTTGAGCAGAGGGAAAATGCTACAAAATATATGTTTATATTGTAGAATATATATGGTTCAGTATTCAGATACTGATCGTTTTTTTTTTTTTTGCTTTGTTGTATATTTTTGTTGAATTTTTTCTTGTATATATACATTTATTTCCAAATGACGTGTGAGTTCATACATTTTTTTTTATCAGCTAATTTTTTTTGTACTTATTAATCTATCGGCTCACAAAAAATTAAAGTGAACAACTCACACCATTACACTTCGTGACTTCCATTATAGGTTATGCCTCTTGATGTAATTAATAAAAGTGATGCAGTAAAATCTACATATTACCTATAGATTAGTTATAATTATCTATCTATTATTTATTTATTATTATATAGTGATATTTTTTATAATATGGTATTTTTTATGATAATTTATTTTTACAATTCATTATTATGATATGATTATTTGTAAATATAGTGTGGTAAACTTTATATATCATCTATAAATTAATTACAATTATCTAATTATTTCTAAATATAATGTAGTAAAATTTATATGTTACCCAAAAATTAATTATGATTATTTATAAATTTGATGTGATATATATATATATATATATATATATATATATATATATATTATGATTCTCTAATTATTTATATATATAATATAGTAAAGTTTATATATTACTCATAAATTAATTATGATTACCTATATATTACATATTTATTTATTATGATGTAATATTTTTTAGATAATTTATTTTTACAATTTAATTGTTATGATTATTAATAAATATGATATGATACTACTATTATTTATTTTCTTCTCTCACTTTACTCTATATTCTTGTTTTCTTTTTGTTTGGATTTATTTGTATTTATATGTTTTTTTTTAAATAGTCATGTTTGTTGGTTTGTTTTTTTTTAATTTATTTAATCATGTTGGCTTCCAAATAATTAAATTGTTTTATTTTTTAATTTATATTGTCAGCTTGGAATGATAGTTTATTTACCCCATTTTTTTCTCTTATTTAATTTTTATTTC
>JARHVA010005165.1:1035000-1222500 GCA_037957365.1 Torreya grandis
ATTATCAATGCACATATACACGAAGCTATTTAATAGAATATGTATCTAACCTACCAAGAATGGTGGTAACCAAAACATAAACTTTCTAAAACTATGATACTAGCACAATAGAAAAGGTTACACCAAATAGTCTAAGAAGAAATGTAAGACTACCTATTCATTATATCCAATTATGTTAACAATCCTCCTTATTACATTTTTTTTAGAAACATCATGTTTCTTGATAGTGAACCCCCCTTATTTCAAACAAAGTAAAATGTTTTTACACTCTCTATGAAGCCTACTCACCTTTGAGGTGGCATGCCATCTTTATGGCTTCATGGTCTTGGTGACACCTTGGTTTTTCCTTGTAGGATTACCATAAACCTTGAAGTGATAGGATTACATCTCTCTGTTAACAACATCGGTGGTTTCTTGTATTACCATGAACCCCTATGTTTTGCTATCTACAAGTTGACCATGAACTTACAGGTGATAGGAGGTCTCAATTATTTTATACACTTTGGTGGTTTCTCATATTTACACAAACCTTTTCTAGGAACCAAGGGCTAATTTAGTGTTTTTTTATCCCTAAAATGTTCTTTATCAGGAGGCACTAAACTAGAACATAATGCTTAATATTTTTATTGAAAAACACACTGCATAATAAAACCATACCATGCACAACATAAAACAAACATATTAAAAAATATCACCATATCAATGATGCAACCCCATCATAGGTGACTCGTGAGAGGATGCCAATTTTCCTTCAACCTCTATATATCCTTTAGCCTCTATTAAGGTGCTACTACATGTTTCACAATAAGAGATGTGAAGGGAAGGTGACCTCATCAGCTAACTCTTCACTTTCCTTAGTATCTAGTGGATCTTCAACTTGAGCAACATTAGCTTCATTGGGCTTAAATTTCCCTTTGAGAACATATTTCATTTGAATAAGACAGTCCCCTACTATATAACTTTTCTTCTTGTATTACTAGCATTTTATGTCCTTATCAATATTAGACTTTTTATGAAAATTTTGAGAATAAAGTGCATTGTCATGTTGTGAAATACCTTCATCTTTTATAGTTATCCTTTTTTCTTCCATGAGTAGTGTTCCAATCATATCATCAAGATATTATGATGTTATTTGGCTAAGATTAAATACAATATTGTTATATTTGTATGGTAGACTATTCAATATAATAGCCTTTACATCATGATCTTTGACTTTAGTTTTTACCTCAACAAGCTACCTAATAAGAGACCTTAGACTATTTATATGGCTGGACATAGTAATTCCATCATCCATTTTAAATCTATATAACTATAATTTTAGTGAAAAATTGGACTTTAACGCATTTTCACCAAATAGGGTGTTGATTATATTCCAAATTTCCTTAGATGATTTTTATAAATCCATGTGATGTAACTCAAAATCTAAAAGTGGAAGGAAAATAATAGATTTCACTTGTTCATCTCTTATTTTCCAATATAATAGTTTACTTGCATCAATGGGTTGTTTTTCATCCCTATTTCTAATACCCGATAAATTTGTATGCATTAATTGTATTTGTATTTTAACCTTCCATGTATGAAAGTTTAAACTAGAATATTTCTCTACATGAATTTCCATTTTTAAATAAAAAGATGTACATCAATCTAATAAAAGGAGTAAAATGAGAAAAATACTAGAAGTGAAATGTTATGGAATCATGTAGCCTCTTATTATGTGTTAACTAATAGAATAGGCAAAAAAAGAATGGTCTTCAAAAGCCCTTTCTTTTGCTACTGGTATTCATGAAGGTAGTGCTCTTTAGGAAAATGCACCTTGGATAAAAACTAATTCATGATGTTTTATAACTCTTATTGTGCCTCTAACCCCACATGGACCTTTAGTCATGACTCTACAATCCTGCTCTTTCAACACACTAAACAACAATGCCATGCATAGTGCTTAGTTTAAGAGTTATAGACTGCATAGCTTGCCTTGGATTGTGTTATTTATCTATGTTATTCTTAGACATCTCTTTCATTGATACACACCTTACATATGTTAAACCACTCTCTAATGTCTTTCTCTATGGATCATCAAACCTATAAGCTCTTCAACATAGGCATGAAATTGTACCTTGGATCTCAGAATCTTTGATAGCAATTATTACATAGAATGAGAATGTAGTACCTCAATATTCATTATCAATGAATATATATACAAAGATATTTACTAGAATATGTAACTAACCTATCAAGAATGGTGGTAACTAGAAGATAAACTTTCTAAAACTATCATACTAGCACAACAGAAAAGGTTACACTAAACAATCTAAGAAAATAATGTAAAACTACCTATTCACTACATCTGATTATGCTAATAGATTTCATGTGATTTATGATTACTAAAAACATACAATGTTTTGATTTCAAGTGATTTTTGATCAAAAACATACACAAAGATATATACAATGTTTTCATTGTCCATATAGGTAACTGGTTATTGTCCCTAAAGTTTAACTACATGTCATGTAAATGCAAATTAAGTGTTATTATATATATATATATATATATATATATATATATATATATATATATATAGATATATATAGATATAAAAGTGGTGTGTCAATATATACACTACCATAAAAATGACATAGTTAGTATAATGATCTAATTTGGGCTAATTGAAGCCTGTGACTATAATTTCAATTGTATAGGATATGATTTTGCATTCAACCAACCATAATTTCATCGCATAGTAAACCAAAGAATTAATTGTTTTAATAATGGAGGTCATTAGGGCCAATTTAAACCACTTTAACCAAATTATTTCTATATGATGTGATTTAGGAATAAACTAGCTCTAAATTCATGACATATTCAATTAATTAGTCAATTTATTTCAATATTTGATGTAATTTGGGCCAAATTGAGCCCTTTGACCCTATTTTTGACTATATAATATGTAATTTGTGGCTCAATCAACCCTAATGTCATCACAAAATAACCCAAATAATCTAGTAGTTCAATCATGGAGTCAACTAGGGTGAATTTGAGCCCCTTCAACCTAACTACAGCTATAAAGTGTAATTTTGGATCAGTCAACCCCAATTTCATCATATAATTAAATAATGAATTGATTGGTTTAATGAAAGAAATGTTTTTTTAGAATAACATGTTATTCAAGACTTAATAAACTTATAATGTGATTCAATTTGTTCAATTATAGAGACAATAGGGGATAATCTATCCCCCTTGATTATAGTTATAACTATAGGATGTGATTTGAGGCTAAAATCTCTTTGATTTCATCATTAATTGATTTAATTAGTTAATTGGTGAAATTATTGACATGATTTATGAAAAATTAAGACATGAATCTAATTTCAACTATAAATGATGTGATTCAGGGTGTAATTGACCTTAACGTTATCATAGAATGAACCAATTAATCAATTCATTCAATCATGGAGAGAACAAGGACCAATTTGAACTTAATCAATTTAACTATGACTATAGAATGTGATTGAGAGATCAGCTAGCCCTAATTTTATCATTAATTGAGCCAATTAGTCAATTAGTGAAATCATTTATGTAATTTGGGCTAGACTAAAACCCATTAAAATCTAGATCTGATAGTATAGGATGTGATTTGGGGATTAATTAGCCCTAATTTCATCACAAAATTAACCAATTAATTGATTAGTTCAATCACATATCCATTTGGGGCCAATTTGATCTCATTAAACTTAATTATGAGAATAGTTATATGTGATGTAGGACTAAATTAGCTTTGATACCACCACGAATTGATCTAATTAGTCAACTGGTGAGATTAATGTTGTAGTTTGGACCAAATTTAGCCCTATGAACCTAATTTTGACTTTACAGGATATGGAATCAATCAACCCAAATGTCGTCACATAATGAACCAAATAGTGAGTTGGTTTAATCATTAAGGCAAATAGAGCCAATTTGAGCCCATTCAACTAAACTATGAGTATATGATTTGATTAGGGATTTAATTATCCCCATTTGTATCATAAATTGAGATAATTAGTCAATTAGTCTAATTAATATCATGATATGGAACAAATTTATCTCCTTTCAAAGATAATTTCAATTATATATAATATGATATGGGGTTAAATTGGCACCAATTTTATCATTGCATGAACCAAATAAATAATTGTTCCAATCAAAAATATAATTGAGGGAAATTTGAGCCCTTTAAAGCTAATTATGAGAGTAGGGCACGATTTCTAACTAAATTAGCTTTAATTCCATCATGAATTGATTTAATTAGTCAATTATTAGAATTATAAATGTGATTTGGGTTAAATTGAGACCCATCAACCTAATTTATGGTTTATTCAGTTGTATAGGATGTAATTTATGGCTTAATCAACCTTAATTTTATCATAAATTCAATCAGAGAGGAAATTGGGGCTAATAATAGGCCCTTAAACCTAACTCTAACTATTGGATGTGATTTGTGGCTAAATTAACACCTTGAAGCTTACTATATAACATATGATTTTAGCGTCAATTAACCATAATGTCATCACATAATACACCAAATAGTTGATTAGTTTAATCATGGAGATAATTAGGGTCAATTTGAGTCCCTTCAGCCTAATTTCACCTATAATATGTGATTATAGCCTCAATTATCTTATTTTTATCACATCTAGAGCCAATTAATCACTTGGTGGAATCAGTGATGTAGCTTGAGACTTATCACTTTGTTATAATCTTATTTAAGGTAAATCTCATGTATTGTTAATTATATATAAAGTATGAGAATATTCCATATACCATCAAGTTTATTTGAAGTTTGATCATTTGAATATGTTTGGTATATCATCCTTACAGTATATAGAAATTCAAACCTATTAGATTAAAAATGAACCAATCTCTCTCCCACAAGTAATTTTGTATAATATGATTAAAATGTCCAAATATTTTTTCTACATGATACAAAGCTAATTTATGATGATAACTATGTTTCATGAAAAACTAAGGTGGAATCTCACTTTAAATTTGAATATCTCTATCCAATTGGATATAGGATAGTCATTCAACATACCTCAAATGGTAACAAAAAGTGGTCCACATTTTAAAAATTTAAACAAAAAATCAATTTTAATAAATATGTTTTGGGTATCATATGAGGTACAACCTCATATTTTTGATATTACTACCACCAAAAATTCTTGAGATAAACTTATTACTATCTATGAAGTTAAGAACTATAATATTATCCTTCTTCTACAAATTTAGCTTCACTATGTTATGTCAAAGATGTGATACATTTGAAATCTATCATAAAGAGTACTGATATATGTTTTAGTTGTTTAATTGGAAAAAAATAGAACTCTATTCAAGTAAACATAGGGCTAATGATTCATTAGATATGGTGCACACCATTCTTTGCAAGACCATGCACTCGAGTGTTAGTAGATTCCAGTATTTTAAACCATTTTTTGATGAATATTCACTTAAAATATGGATATATTACTTGAAGATTAGGGATCAAGATTTTGATGTCTTCCAAAAATTGAAGGATTTGATGGAATGACTATATGGTCTTAGATTTCATGTCCTCCACTTAGATTGAAGAGTGGAATACACCAATAAACAATTCTCCAAATTATTAAAATCACATGGCATTCACCAATAATTTAATGTACCTTATACTCCAAAACATAATGGTGTTATAGAATGGATAAATTGCACTATTATAGAAATGGTATGTAGCATGATTGATGACTCAAACATGCCTTGTACAAACTAGGTATAAATAGTTTCCATAATAGTCTACCTACTGATTCGAGTACCCACCAAAGCTGTCAATTACATTACTCGATAAGAAGCATGTATTGGGAATAATCCTTGTATATCACATCTTCTTATAATATATTATAAATCATATATGCATGTCTCCAAGAATAAAATAAAAAAATAGAGAATATGTCCTTGGCATAATTTTTTCTTGGCTACAATGAATATTTGAAGGCCTCACAACTCATGGATCCAAAAAATTAGGAAGATAAATATAAATAGTGATGTTTTATTTGATGAAAAATGTGAATCTAATTCACCCTTGGCATAGTCACTTGATACAAAAATTAGACATGTAAACATTTATAATGTTGATAGTAGTAGTGATAATGAGGATAATAATGATGGTTAGATAGGCCATCCACCACCCGCTAATAATTTTTATCATATGCCCAAGTACTATATGAGATATAAAATTAGATGGAGTCCTAAAAACATCAAATATAGGTCCATGGACTAGTAGCATGGTTCATGAAGAGGTTAATTTACCCCTAATGAGCACAATTTTATAATCATTTGATCCATTAATGGTTCTAGAACACCAAGGGTCAAAACCTTAGAAATAGGTCATGGATGAAAATACCAATCACTAATGAAGAGTAATATATGGAAGGTTATTGATCCTCTAACAGGAAATAATTCTATCAGATGCAAGTGACTATTTAAGACCAAAAACAAGGATATGATACAATTGACAATTACAAGGAAAGTTTTGTAGTAAAGTCCTTTAGACACAAAGAAATAATTGACTATGAACATAAATTTCCTCTCAAAACCAAGATAACGGTCCTATTAGAATGGTCTTTACTATGTTTTCATAATTTGGATGTAAATTTCATTAAAATTTTGTTTAAAGTGTCTTCTTGATAAGATAAAGCAAAAGGAAGTCTCTATAACCCAACCAGAGTAGTTGTTTCCACTTGGTCAAGAATAAAAGGTATGTAGACTCATCAAGTCTTTGTATGGGCTCAAGCAGGCTCCCAAAGCCTGCTATATAAAGATTGATGATTATCTCACTCATCATGGATTCTAGAGGAGTCCATATGATCCAAACGTCTACTTTAAGAATCAAGGGGGCAATTATGATTGTATTTATGTATGTTGAATACCTACTCAACATTAACAGCTCAATGAAGATTATAGATGCAATAAATATTAATCTTAAATGATTGTTTGACATGACCTGTGTCAAGTTGTTAAACAATTATCTTAGTATAGAAGAATGGAAAAATTGGAACCTCAACTTTGTGTCTCCAATAAAGTATTCAAATACCACGCTTGAGATATTATGGATGATGGACTATAAACCTATTATAACACCTATGGATAAAAGTCTTCAATTGTATTGTTTTGAGCCATAACCACTAGTAAATTCCATTCTCTATTGATAATTGATTAGGAGTCTCATTTACTTATCTTACACTAGGCTAGATGTTAGATATGTTTTCAACTACATTTCATGGCTCATGTAAGACATGAAGGTGAGTCACATGAAAACAAAAAATATCATATTGATATACTTTTGAGGTACAATGCAAAATGGCCTAGAATACAAAATGAATGATCAATTCTTCTTGACATGTTATGTGGATGCAAATCACAAAGGTTCTATTTTCGAAAGGATATCCACTTCTATATTTTTTTCTTTTTGGGATCTAATCATATCTCATGGAGGAACAAGAAGTAAAAATTTATTTCTCAATCTTCCACTGAAGTAAAATATCAAGATGCACGAAGCGCTATCTACAAAAAGATATTACTATGTCGCATACATGCAAGATAGAGAATACCACAAACTTGGCCTATAGTTTTGTACTATGGAAATTAATATTTTCTTAAACTTGTTCGTAATCCAATGTTTTATGAACACATAAAAAACATTGAATTTCATGTTCATTTCATATGGGAGCATGGTCAACAATACAACATTAGCTCTAGTACTACCCCACTCATGATTACAATCCAAATGTCTTCAACAAATCAATTGCACATGATAAGTTTGAGTGATTAAGAGATTATCCTTCTTGTAGTCTTAAGACTTTTATAAAATAATAGGAAGAATATTAGAGTATACAAATTACATAAGTTAATTTATCCCAATTTAAATAATTGTAAGTGAGATTGTTAATATATGAATTATATAGGATCTCGTTTATTAGAATGACAGCCATTAAAAGAGTTTGTTGAACTCCCTTGGAACATAGATTAGTTTTAAACTACTTGGTAGAATATATAACAACATTGCTCTTCTATTTTATAGGAAGCATAGATAATCAATCCTTTTGTATAAATAAGATTGCTTGTAATGTGGTTTTTTTTAATGAATAGAAAAATATATTGTTCGATGATTATTTTATAGTTCTATCTGATTTTTTTAAACTAAACTCTTCAAGGTTTTCAGTATTATTATAGTAGATGGATAATAACCTTTTTTTTAATCTCTTTTTAAAAAATGCATTTTCTCTATTAATTTTTAATAACACTAGCTATGGAATAGTTTGGCACTTCCATTTTCGAAAAAATAAATAGTTCATAAGAATGTTTCAATAAAATTTGATAAATGAATTTTTTCAATTATTATAACCTATTTTTTAGGTAAATGATTATAACTTTATGATTTATACTACTAATTTGTAAATTGTGTTGTTTGATAATTGTTTATATACAAAATTACAATTTTTTAACGGTCTGCATTCACCTGTGCAAATATCCTATAATAATGAACTAAATTTGCTATAAAATAATTAATTAAGAAAAGTTTGTACAATTGAAAAGATTCAGTCAGGATGCAAAGTTAAAGGCATTTTTCAGAGTCCTCGTTGCATTTTTCAGGGCACATTTTTCGATTCATCTAATTCATTCCTTCCTTAATCTTAGCCGTCTATATTTTTCAATTTTAGCTTTTGGCCCGACGCTCCGTGGCATTCATTGCTGTTCTTCGGTACTCTCATATGATGGCAATCAGAGCAAATAAAGAAACCAATTATGAATTTATTTATTTATTAATCCTATAATTAAAGACAATCAATAAATCGTTACAAGTAGTATTCGCCTTTGAGCTGCTATAGATTGACTTGCAAATCATCACCGTCATACCAGTTCATGATTTCAATTCGACAGAATGAAATTAGATCCGACAAAACTTTATAATTGAAATGTTTTACTGTTCATTGTTCTTTCTTGTCAATCGGACCTACCCCACGCCTGCCATTAATGAAATCTCCGTCTTTAGAAATCATTCTTCTAACTGGTAATGCATGGAAACTCTAATAAACGTGCTCTGGGCATGAGATTAAACATTCAGAAATATAAAGTTGTAAACGACTAGGTAAATCATAATGAAATAAGATTCCCCCTCCCAAAAGCAGATGTACATTACTTTGCAAGGGAAATGTTTCTGCGTGTACAAAAGTCGGTTTTAAAGTGTTTCCTAAGAGAGGAGAGTGAGATTGCATTGAAAACGGTACTATATATATATATATATATATATATATATCTCTTTAACATTATTACTATATAAAATAAATTTTAAATTATACAAGTAATGGACTGTTAGAGAGTGCTTTTGGATAAAATTGTGTGCCTTAATTTTATTAAAGAATTGAATAAATAAAACTTTCCAAATTTCTCTGAAGAAGTTAATGGATTCTCATATACATGATTTATAAAATTAAGTTGTTAGAGAGTGAAAAAAATAAAATATATTCACATTCAATGTCCACAATTAACATAAATAAAAATTAAAAAAACAGCAGAAAAAATAATGAGCGAGAGGGGATGTTATTCTAGTTTCGAAGTGAGGAAAGGAGAAATCCATCTTTTAGTGTTTCATGTTTTGTGTCTTCGTGCTTGCGTCTTTTGCCCATATTGTTCATACCACTAGGCCTGTAGGATTTTTTAAGGCTGCAGGGCATTAACTCAGCTCAGCACGTTGCCCTTTGGATAGGCAGGGCCTATATTTTTGGCATTTTTACTCTCTACTACATCTGCTAAAGTAGGAGATAGAGCTAATGGTGCCCAAGCGAGCTCGAAAGTTTGTTCTAAAAGTCTACAATGAGGTAATTCCTCAGTGTCCCCTCCCTTCTGGAGGTAAGTATTCTTTATGTTGTTGAACAATGTTATAAGTGGTACAAAAATTGCTCTATCATTGGTTATGTTATTGGCTACATCCCCCCAGAGGCTTAGCTCCATAACTAGATCTATAACCATTGGGAGCCACTAGGTGTCCATGTCTCTGGAATCCAAAACTTTACCAAATATTTTTTCTTTCTTACTTTTAAGTAGCCCTCTGAGACATAGTTGATTCTCATGAACTCTAACGTTTCGATCCTTTGCAACTAGCTTATGATTTTGTCTCCTTGGCCTCATTATTTTATGTTTTTTTACAATGATGTCCTTTATATCCCTTTCAGGGTTAAGCTTCCTTATCTACCAGTTCAACTCTAGGCTTTTATTCCCCAAATTATTGCTTCCATAGGATGCATGGTTACTATTGACTATTTTTATCAAAAGTCAAAATAGGTCAACCCCTTACACTCCAAAACTTATATATGGGTCTATCAAGGTCCTATAGGGTGTTTCATGGTCTTATTTGATGTCATTTAATGTGTCATCACATTGGTCATAATCAATTTTTTTCTTAAGTCATTCTATATCACTCAAAGTGCATATCAGAGTCATTTATGAAGGTGGTATGGTTTTACTAGGTGTCCAAGTGTTCATAAATATTTATAAATGTCTAATATGTTAGATTCCTTGTTAAGAATGTCAGTCATATCTGAAATGTGTAGGTCCCTGACTGAAATCAAGAACAAAGTGAGAAAAGGAGTTTTGACAATTGTACAACCTATAAAAAAGAGTGGCACATGGGAAAAGCTTGTGTAATGGATCTTAAACTTCCTTTACTTAATTTTCATGCTTCATCTACTTTGGAATCATCAAAAATGGTTGAAAACCGTTATGTTCCATTGCTTCACTAGACATACAAAACTGGTCAATAGGTCTTTTGATGGTATGATCGGTAGAAAAGGTTTCAGGTCAAATGCTCTTGTGGGGTGTTGCACACTCAGTCCACTTTCATTTCATGGAAGTATTTTTAGGATTGATCACTTATTATTTATGAACTATATTTTTAAATTTAATAATTTATTGCTACATGTTATTTCCCATATTATGTAGGTTTTCCTCCTGTATGAGCAAGTACGTACAATCCAATTATTGATATTGTATAAATAGGATGTAGACATCCATATCTCATGATTATCATATTTATTTTCATGTTTTAAAGTGATTTTATGGGCCAAGCATATTATGTTGCAGGTTGGTCTCATATTGAGTGGCAGATAGGTTTTCACCATTTACAGAGGTTTCATTTCCTTTTGGTGATCCCATATGAGGGTGATATGATTTTATTCATGTTTTCCATGTATTTTAAATCACCTCTCTTAAAAAATAAGTTCTAAATGTTCTCACATTGAGTTATAGCCAAGAAACACAAGACATAGTCAACTTCCTACAAAAAGCTTACTTATAGTCATAGTGGGTCACATAATGAAGTCTTTTCTAGAACCCATTAAAAGCTAATGAATAAATATAAGGTGTTGTACACATTATTCAATAATAAAAATTAATATCAACCACTTTAATGACATGTGATATCATGAAGTAACCTATTTTTCTCTACACACAGTCCTCTGCCATTGATGAACACATACAAGTGCCTTATAGTAGAGTAATCAAGTTGAAATGAGAACATAAAAGTTTATTTTAGGTCCTTTATTGTGGAAAATATTCAATTGAAAACTTTGTTGAGACATAATATTGATCATAATACCATACAACTTGCACATGATTTATACCTCTATCCAGTTCCCTATGTATTGAAAAGTGCACCTATAGGTGGCATTGATAGAGACATGAAAGTGTGCATAGAGGTGTGTGAACATCATAAAGGTTGAGGAGTTCAAAGATATCATATGAATCATGTTGAAAACATAGAATGGTAGATAGACTTAAAGAGTTGTGTCCACAAGTGTATATGTTTTTTTTAGGAACTTATTACCTCAAAAGCTCTAAAACAAAACCTTTATCATATTTGGTGCCGTTATATAATTGTGTGTATAGAGTCTAGATAAATCCAAATGACTTCATCATATAGCCCACACCTAGGAATGATACCTTAAAAAATAAGAGTGGGTGTTTAGTCTCATAATATATTTATATGAAGCCTTCATCTTAGACAATTCTTCTCTACAGTTTTCTAATGTTATCTATAGTAGTTTGAGTTTCAAATGGCCTCATGGTGATATGATAACTGATAAAGGTAGCACTTTACGTATAAATACTCCTTTGGAATTTAAATGGATCTAATGGTTTAAATAAAATTGAGAGTACTTGAAGAGTGAGGTCTCCACCCATATCATAGCCTATAGGTCTCCTCTTGGTCACAAAGTAGCACCTATAGGTTTACTAAAGGGTAACTATACAAATTGAACCCAATAGGTTGTTTGTGAGACCTAACTTAAAGCATGGTGTGGTCAAATTAAATCATAAGGTAAACCTAAATAAATTTAATAATACCTTATATAAATTAACAAGTATTATAACATATAATCACTCACCTACAGGACCTCTACTACCCCAACAATGGTCAACTACAATTGATTGTAGTTGATAGTGAGTTAGAACATAGTGTTATTGGTATTGACATAGCATGATCATGGTATGAATTGATATAAATGATTGTAATATGGTATATAATACATAAATTATGATATTATGTAAATAATATAAGGTCCTACCATGCAATAAACACCTACATGCACCTCTCTTTTAAGTGAAAATGTAGTGCATAGTGGACTTGTCAACTAGGTTTGTCAAGTACATGGTATTCATTGAGAGGTTTGGAAAAGGTTGAGAATATTAGATATATTTGAGATGGTACTTAATAAAATTGTATACCTTATACCTCATTATCATCATAATGTAAATAGGTTAAGATCCATTTTGAGGTACACCTACAGTCATATTCACTAGTTTTGTACACAGTTGGCATTCACGAAGTTTGTCTGAGATTTCATGAGATTTTAAAGTGTTATGATGGTGATCAATCCATAAAAATTGGTACATAATACCTTCATTACTTTATTTATATCCTCAAACCTTAAAATTTCTTGATAATATAGGGGAGATACCCTTTATTCTATCTTAGACAAAGGGTACTCTAGTAAATAAGAAGTCTACAAGTAGAGGTAGGTAGGTGTAAAGGATGAGACATAAGAGTTACATAATTGAGAGGAAAATTTGGAAGGTTGACACAGACATGGAAAAGTATATGTAAGACCTTGAAACCATCAAAAAATACACAAGTCAAGTCTGGGCATCATAGACATAGTCAAGCTCGCTAGGCCTGCACTAAACCTAGAGCCATCAAGGGAGGTCTAATTTTACTTATAGTATTATATGAGTCTTCCAACATAGTTTATGAATTTAATAGGGAGTTATAATATGTGAAAAAACTTCAACATGTAAATGATACTACATATAAGCCATATCTTGGCTTAGATCAACTCAGGTCTACACATGATTCCGTAGAGAGCTCGAGAGGTCAACTTTGACGACTCACAACTGAACAAAAAAATAACATGGGAGATTGAAGAGTTGAGAGATGTTGAGGAGGGTCAAAGATAAGGTTTTATTGTCATTTATCATAGGATTCAATGCCAATATTTTATGAATAATCCTTAATAGCCAAATCATCTTAAAACCCTCCAAAAGCCTTGGTAATGCCCTAATGAGAAGAATGAAGAAGGAAACGCATCTAAGAGTGCTAGTTTGACTTGGAAATGACATTGAGCTTGTAAAGGACTCCACAGAGCTCCTTCCCACTAATTTAAGTTGTAACCTATTTGTATAGATAGGGTGATAAAGATATTTTATTGACATGTTTTTTATTATGTAGGTATAAAAGGGTTTAAAAGGATGTAAGTAATTTGGGGGAGAAGATTGGGACCAAATATACCCTTTCATATCCATTCCTTGTAATAGATAAGTTGACAAGTGCCTTTACTAAAACATTCATCTTAACTAATCCAAATCGACATATTAAACAAGCAAATGAGAAGGTTAAAAATTTAAGTAGGAGGCCTTTTAAGGTCTTCCTAATGAATCTAAGGGAGTGAGGACTCTTTATAAGTGTCATACACTCCAATGTATAGATTACATTGTAAAAATAAGGCACATCTTGGTGACAAGTGTGTAAGGTGAGTGAAAGAGGAGTGATTTTGACTATAGGCAGTTATAACTCATACCTAAAATAATGTTAGTGATTAGGGACATAATCAATGTATGTTGGGGATTGCTTATAAACCCCTTTTCATAGTGCAATAATCTCATTTGTCCTTAGTCTATTTTGGAGCACTCATAGAAGGTCAAATGATGAAGGCTATTTTTAGGCAAGCAATTGAAGAATCTCATGCCACATTTTATGAGTTTCATGATTTAAGGGACATTTTTCCAAGTAGACCTTTCATAGTCTATTCCATATTCTTTTCTCCTATAGATGTAACTCCTTTTCTCATCTTGACAAGTGGTTTAGTGACTCTTGAACTTCATTCTCATCTCTCTTCTCTAAAATTCTATAAGTTGTGGCCATTTTGGATCTTGTGGGCTAATTACACACCATGTATGGAAAATCCCTACTATTTTTATGTTATAATTTTCCTTTGAATAATAAATACAATATATTTTGAGTTCATATGTCATCTTGTTAAAGTGTGTGAAGAGATTTATAGTGCATAGTAAAGTGATACTCATATATCCTTGCTTTCTCTCAATCCTTCCATGTTATAAGGTCATAAGGTCATAAGTCATAAAGTATACCCTAACTACCACATTAGGAGGATTATCCTATAGTTATCATACCCTCTTAGGGGACTTCTCTACTACCTCCTACCAACCCAGTTCCTTTCAAACCATTGAGTATTTCTTCAACCTCCCAGAATCTCAATGTGCCTAAGGATAAGGTTATTTAAACCAATGGTTCATTCTCCTAGTGGTCCCACATCCCAACTCATGGGGTAACTGACTTTCCTCAAGAGGAGTATGATTCCAAACACATTTTCAATATAGTGAATGGAATCTCCCACCCTCACGAACATAACAGGTTTACAACGTTGATAACTTTTGATGATCAGTAAGGGGATCATCAAATGGATGATCCTTCCCTATGAATATTTTATAATGAGATTCTAGGGGTCTTACACAGTCTGCCTATAAATACTTTATGTGAGATACTTCTCAATAGATTGGTTTCCTTGATATTTTCTATCTGGAGGAAGATATGGTATCTAGATTTCTCCTCTAGACATCCATGTACAACATTTGGCTAAATGCCACCCATATCACCATATTGTATGAAATGGGATGTGGTGGAACTTTAAATTTATTTACTCTTAATATACCATCTAATCTCATTACCATGGGTGAGGACCAATCATATCAAGTAGTCTAGATTATTCTTGACTTTGATGTCCATCTATTTATTCTCAGCATCTATGCTGTGAAGGAAGGTCCTAACTTCTCTGTGCTTTGGTGATGTTTGGTAGATAGGTTAACTCCTTCCATGTGGCTTGTGTGCATCAAATTTAATATGATTGACCACCCCCAAGATGAGGTTGGGTCCCTCCTTATGAATTTTTGTCTTGTTGAACATGAGGTTTGATACTACTTTAATATTAAATGGGGGTTGACATACCCTCTCCTCTAGTGATGCAAATTTAATAAAACATCTTGGTTTATGTGGTCTAACTATCAATCTAGGGATCACTGTGTGTTTAAATGGCTTTATCAATTTATGATGTTTGAGAAAAATATTTTTTCCTTTTTATCATTGATGGCCAGCCTATCAACATCCACTTGGGTATTATTTTTTTAGACCACTCACCCATCTCCTACAAATTTGAATGGACCTCTGGGTAGTATAATGTGCCATATAATTAGTTTATTCTCAATACCTCTAGGTTAAGTCATGTTGGTACCATCTAACTCATCTAGAAGATTTAGAACCTAGCCCTATAGCCCCCATACACTATCATCTAGATTGAGTAGCGGAATGAGGCCATTTTGTGTTCAACCTCCTTCCTTCCCCATCATATAAAACATGTCTCCCAAACATGAAAGAATTTCAAAGAGGCCACACTCAATAATTTTAAACGGGTCTCCACCTTCTTCAAGACTGATCCTTTAAACATTCAGATGTAGAGGTTGGTTGCCTCCCTCAAATACGACCTTAAGGTGGTAGATAGTCATGCATCTAGAGGTGCCTAGCTTGACAGTTGGATGCATTGGCACAAAATTGGTGACAAAGCATCCAAGGACTCCTTAAAATCACTAAAATCCAAATAATCTAGTGGGAAAATTAAATCAATTAAAGTGGCTCAATCTCAGCTTACCTGCCAATCTGATATCTCCTCAGCCTTTCTTGAGTATTACAAGTTAGTTTTCCATTCCCATGCTATCATGACTGAGTGGTCCTAATCTCTTCATAATTACCTCAATGCAGTGCCCTGTAAGCTTAAAGTAATTGATCAATGACTCTATGATGCCCCAATCACCTTGAAGGAGCTTACAGAGTCTTTGAATTGTATGAACAATGATAAAGCCCCCAGCCTCAATGGGTTCCCTTGTAAATTTTACAAATCCACTTGGGAGTTTACTTGTCCTAACTTGTTGCAAGTTACAAGAAGCCTTATGGAATTAGTCTCTTGAACAAATAATCAGTCAAGGTAATATCAGATCTATTCCCAAAGCCATAGATCCTAAGTTACTTAGTATTTAGAGGCCAATAACCATGTTCAATGTCTCTTATAATATTCTTGCCAAATCTCTCACCAACCACATTTGGCTAATCCTACCTACCATTATTATACTAGAATAAATAGAATTAATTAGAGGAAGACATATTTTGGATAATCTTATTATAGTTTAGAAGGGCATGGCTTGGGCCCACTCCTCTCTTCAAAGAACTATTTTTCTTAAATTTGACTTTGAACAGGCTTGTGACAATATTGAGTGGCATTTTATTCTTTTCATGCTCAAGGTTCTTGGCTTTGGCCCCTATTTTATTAATTCATGCATACTTTTCTTCATTATTCCTTGCATTAACTCACTATCAATGAGCATCAAACACCAAGGATTGAGCTCCAGTGTTTTATTCTCCAAGGTTGTCCCCTTGCACCATTGTTCTATGTTTTAGCTATTGAATCCCTATGTTGCCTCTTGGATTATAAGGCTTCACAAGGGCTATTTTTTGGCATTATGTTTCCCGAGTACACCTCTCAATTCATTAATGGTCACTTTGAAAATGGAACATTCCTCATGCATGAAGATCAAGTGGCCACTGTTAATTAAGTTATACAGTGCTAAGATATCATTTTTTTTGTTTTCTAGCTCCAACCCCCATTGAAGGAAAACCTAGTGTTTTCATCAAAGCTTGATCTTTGTGCCCCAATGGCTTAGGATTTTACTTGGTGATGGATTTTTTGGGTGAAAAAATCAAGTTTTTGGGCATCCTCTTCACTTTTGATATCTCACCATATGATCTTTATGAATATGTACTCAACATGATTGAAAGGAAGATTGAGTATTAGATAATCAAGTTCCTTTATCTGGTGGGAAAATTCTATATTTACACCAATATCTTGGTTTCCACTCCTATTTGTTATTCCTCTTACTAGGCCCCCTATAAATCCTCTTATGATAATCTAGCAAAGCTTCTCTAAGATTGCCTTTGGGAAAATTCTAGTAGGGCTTAGGGTTTTCATCAAGTTGCCTGGGATATTTGTTGCCTTCCTCATAAAAAAAGGTGGCATGTGCATCATTGACACCTATAGACAAATAATGGCCTTACGTGATAAATCACATATTTAGGCTATTTAGGGAAATGACTCTCACAAATACTTATCTAATAATGTATCTCTTCAGGCTCTTCCTATGGCAAAACTAGTTGGCAGAATATTGGCTTTCAGTCCTTCCTCATCACTAATGTGCATGTTAATATTATAGGCTCCTTTGTAAATGAAATTATATGTAAGGATTTCAAAGAATTAAAATCCTTCTTGAAGTAGGTAAGGGATGGTTTTTGCATAGTGTTATTTTTCAATGATCATAGATTATGGTGGTCTGCTAATCTCACTAATTTTTCCATCCCCCTGACTCAATTACATAGTATTAACGCTCTGTGATTATTCCATAAAAGGGTTCACACTATCTATGAGTTGGTTACCTATAGAGACTATATTCCCTAACCTAATTTAAAAAACAATTTTTAGTTAATTAATGCCAACTTACCTTCCATCCTTCACATTCAAGAATTACTCTCTGATTTTATGCATCATATTCTTGGCCTATAACCTCTTAAGTCTTGGTGGAAAGACTAGAGGTGTAACTATGATATATGCTTTTAAAACTACTATCTTGGTATTCTTTATTAGGTGATGAGTATGTTCTATTAGACTCTTAACAAGCTCAATAGGTGATGGAGCCTTCAGTCTTCTCCCAAAACTTGGCTCACCCATATGGATCATGTGTGGCATCCTATCTTGGAGCCCAAACTCACTCATTTTTATGGTGTTTAATTTACTAGGGGCTCCCCCTCAATGGGAGGATGTTCTATCTATGCATTCCCCATCCATTTTGTTAGGATTTTAAGTGTCCAAAATCTTTTGAACAATTATTTTGGTTTTGTCCTAAATCTCAATCTACTTGGTGATGGATTCATTCATTATTCCAACCTTATCATCTTGAGCTTTTCTCTTGGTTTCAGGCAAGTTTTGGGGAATTTTATAATTGGATAGATTCTATTGCTTATCTATCTTAATTATTTCATGATACCATCCTCTTTTAGCTGTGGAAATCCAAAAATAATGCTATCTTTAATCATGAGGCCCATGGAATTTGATTTTATATTAATGAAAAGGTTGTTTTTATTTCATCGATTTCCTTGCATATTCAAGCTCAAGTTGAGAATATGGCATTGGAAATATTCTACCTACATGATCTCTTTAACCATTGGGGGAGTGCCCCATGCACTATAAGTAGAGTTTTTCTAGATGGCCTACCCCATAGTCCCCTGCCACATCCTCCCAAGATGCATAGAAGTAGAAGATAGTCCTAAAGTAGGGGCCACTTTTTGACTAGCCCTCTTGTATGGGTGGTTGGGTTTCTCATGGAAAGGTTGATGTTCGTCCTTCACAATAGTCTTTAGTGAGTTTTATTGTTCTTGTGCAGCCCACTAATGGTTGGCCTATCACTATTCATGATGACCCCCTAGATGGCTAGACTGCTCTAGAGATTCCTAACATGAAACTGCCTATTTGGTCAACACTTTATAAGGATGACCCTCCACTTCTACCTCCAATGGTGGTGCTCAATGCTTAGTTTTTGGGTTGGCTATTGTTAGTTGCTCTTATTGTGCTCTAGCCAATAGTTTTTAATGTTTTGAGTTAGTTTTTCCTCTAATATGGAGTGTGGACCATGATTTATCTGGCTATATTACTTTTTAACCTTAAAATAATTATATTTTGTTTATTAATATAATTTGAATCATTCTAATAGTAAAATAAAATAATAGAGAGCATATTATAAGATAATAATCTAAGATAATGTTGCTATCTATAATATTCCATTAAACGCAAATGAAATATGTCAAAAAAAGATAACATATTATAAGTTAAGATGCAAAGACAATATCAGTCCTTTTAGTTTTCCATTACAAGAAAAATAAAATTGTTAATGGATTCTAAAAACTATTGAAAGGTTTGTAGTCCAATCATGAGGATGATGGTTTGCAGGCCATCCACCAAGGTGTAAATTCCTCTAGATACTTGACACATAAAGTCAATTAGATAGGACTGGGATTATTTCTTAGGTGACTTTAACAAATTGGATACCCCCTAATTTTGATTTCTTAGTCAAAAGAATGTTCATAGTTAGATGTATGCTTACTTGACAATTGTAATATGCTATATGTATTCTAAAACATATGCAGAGATGTTGATATATATATATATATATATATATATATATATATATATATATATATATATATATATATATATATTTGAACTTCTACATCAAAAAAGTTACATTATTTTCACTTATTAAATTTTACAAATTTTTTTATATATATGTATTCTAAAACATATGCAGAGATGTTTATATATATATATATATATATATATATATATATATATATATATATATATATATATATATATATATATATATATATATATATATATATATATATATATATATATATATTTGAACTTCTACATCAAAAAAGTTACATTATTTTCACTTATTAAATTTTACAAATTTTTTTAATTAAAAAATATTAAATATTTTTATATTATTAAATAATATTATGAAACAAATTAATCATTTTAGAATACAATTTTTTTATTACATGTCATGTTGAACAGTGATTAAGGTATATGAAATCATAACTGAAATGGTCTAATATATTTCAAGGAAAGTATTGGCATTGGGTGCTTAATGATCAAATAATTGATTTTAGTGTCATCCATGATACCAAGTAGTTTATAGGATTAAGAGTTGTAATAAAATTATTTCATATTGTAGTCATATAAAATTCAAAATTGGATGACTTAGGCATGGCTAATGACACCCAATCTGTAGGTCCTCTTTATTGTTCACACAACCCTTCTTGGTTAGACTTTTATTGATTCCCAGTCATCCATAGCTTTCCAGACTGAGGTCTTTGAGACCTAGGCAGCCGTCTCAAACCTAAACCTATTCTCCCAAGTCTCATCCCCTTAGGACAATAGCTCCCAACTTTGACATGAGCACTAAAACCTAGGGTGTCTTGATTTTAGCACTTTCATCCAAGTTTAAAATTGATCCTAATGGTCAGATTCTTTCAGATCTTTATCTATTTCCTTGTCATCCTAACACAAATTCATTTAACCCATGATCATTAATTACCCTATAAAAGCCCATTTAAAGTCCATTTAGAAGGGTTGGCACTCATTTACAAGAAAGAAGCAAGAATACAAGCAAGTAAACTAAAGCACTCTTCCCTATTCTCTACATATAGCCTTCCAAGATCATTTCAAGCCTAATCAAGCACTTATACTAGTCCCTAGTAATCCAAAGTACATCTAGTTTCACATCTAATTACATACATCACACATTATTACACCAAGAATTTCAATGAGAGATCTACATTAGCTTGATCCCTCTTCAGATTATTCGTGTGTAGGTAGTGTGCCTAGATTAGTCAGAATAAGCTAAGTTTTAATTTATCTCACATACTACTACATTTAGAAAAAGGCAAAGTACTATCTACTTACACAAATCAGTAGGTTAATCAAAACATATTTATTTACTAATTTACATTACTCATAGCCTTTATTTACTTAGGAATTAAACACCTAATTTTCTAAAAAGAATAAAACATTTGGTGAACCTAACTTACTTTGAACTTTTACATAAAAACCCTAGAAACCCTAGGGATAATTATTCTTGATTTTTTACCATAATTTCTTAATTTTTCTTGAATTTAAAAATAAGAAATATATTAATTATTTGAAAAAATGTCACATATTTTGTTTAAACCCTATTTTACACATAATAGGTCCTTTTTTGCATACAAACACATTCAACACACTAGAAAAAATATAATGCTAATTTTAGAAATATTTTCTGATTTTTCTTAAATTTTTCAAGAAAAATTATACAAATTTTGTCTAAAATTTTCAAATTATTGCACTAATTATGAAATAATTCCTTTCAAACCCTATTCATATCAACAAGTTCCCAATTATTTTCCAAGTATTTTATAATCATTTTTCTGCATTGTTAGTCAAATATCTAAATCAAAAAATCATTTAAAATTTGCAAAATTCATAGGAAATTCAAAAAAATTATTTCTCTCAAAACCCTAGTTGCACCTACTAGTTCCTAGTAAATCAAGTGCTATTCCCTCAAACTTTTGAATTGTAGATGCATATTTAAATCAAAAATCAAATTTCAAATTCAAAAGTTCATAGTATTTTGCAAAAATATTTTTAACAAATCCCTAGTTGCATATACTAGCTCCTAACCTAGTTATTTTAGGTATTACCTTACATATATAGCTAAATTACAAAAATGATACTTAGTTATTTACAAACGTTTATTACATTTCTTGGAAATAACAAGGAAACCATAATGGGCCCTATCATGTACATGAATGATGAAGTCTATCATATGTTAGTACAAATCTTCATCCTTTGCATTTCATGCTTATGTTTCATAATAAGGGATGATATTATAAAATTAAATTCTAAACTTGCACAATATCTCATCATTTATTTTGCATATTCTTTATCTCTCATATGAAAAAAATTCAAGCTTATCATGCTAAACATATTCAAAATGTTATATCACATGTCAAAAATCTTTATGTATACATGCATAATTTCATGCTCTTTACCCTTTTATCTCTATCTCTCATAGGGAAAACTATACAATTTTATCATGATAGCACATTAGAAATGTCATAGCACATGTCATAGTTTCTTATACATACATGCAAAAATGCATGCTTTATATCCCATATTTGCTATCTTTTCATGTGGAATGTTCTCTATATTCATATTGTTATACAATTTATAACTCCACTTACATGCATTTTAGCCTATATGCATAGTTTCTACCTAGATGTATATGCCTCTTTTGCTACTCTTGTTTCAATGTCATATCTTTTGCAACGGAAAGAAATCCCTTCTCCTCCTCTCCCTTAAGAGGGTGACAGTTACTTTCGCTTTAACTAGGTCTATGCTATCACCCCTCCAAATGGTGATTTAACCTCTACTATTGTTCCTAATACATATATTCATACCATAGCTTCTTCACATCCTCTTAAACATATGTGCTTACATGCTCAATTGGAATCAATTAAGGTTTGCACTCATGAGACTCTAAGCGATCAAATCACTAGTATAAGAAAGATAATTTCAGATTTACAAATATAGAATCAACTATTACATGAAAATAGTACAACATTATAAAATCATATTATAATACAAAAGCATCAGAAATACCCTAGTGTTAATCATGTATACGCTCCTTCACCTAGTCAATTCCTTATAAGCAATGTTACATATCAAAACAACAAATCACAAAAAAGTAACCCTAAAACTAGTGATTCAAAAACCCTTCAAAGATAAAATAAGAGTTCAAGTGAGGTACTAAGGGAAATGATTAAATCTAACTTGATCAAACTACGTCCTCTATAACCAATGTGAAGATCCAGATATTATTGTGCATATCATAGAATGCATGGGCATCACAAAGATACATGTTTTGCATTAAAAAACATATACAATAGATAATGTCTAATGAGGACCTTATACAAGGTAAATCAGTCAATCAATCCATAATAACATAGGAACCATTCACAAAGGGTCAAACTCAGAAACATTACAAAAGTGGTTACCAAAGAAGCACTCAAAACAGCAAAAGGATCAAAAATCAAAATTAGAAAAACAAACAGTACTACAAGCATAGGTAAAGCATAAAAAGATACAAATATACCTCTCCAAAATGAGGTTCAACTTTCCGAGTAGTATGGGATAAGTTAAAGGTATCTACAATAGTTATATTATCAAAGTCAAGAGTTGGGTAAACATTCTCAAGGCATCACTACCCATATTCTAGTAGATGGTAATGTTTGTCACTAGGGTTTGGGATTTATTGAATATCCTTAGGCAAATCATTCACAAACATAACTTATCAAAGTTAAAAGATCTATATACAAAAATAGTCACCACTAGCATTCAATTGGCTCAAAATGAAGATGATAATGATGAGTGGAATAATAAAATCTATTATGATTTTCAAGATATCAATGATGAATCCAAATATATAAAGTCATATTCTCATCCATTCAATAGTGCTTCACAATTATGCATGATTCAATTGTTCAATATAGGACACCATGATAGGGAATCTCATCTGAGACTCGTTAGTTAGTATCATTTCTTTTCAATATTGCTTGTACACAATCTCTCCTACTTGATTGTACATAGTTCAAATAATTCAAAAAACACTAAACCATTTAGATTGTATGCATCATCCATAATTTACATCACTACTATCATGTTAGGACTTACATTTTATATTTTATACTATTATATGTTGATATTCTAAATTACCATGCTTCACTTGATCTTCTTTGAGTGTGTGCCGTGACATCCAAATCCTTAATTGCTTTATTCTACCCATTGAGGGGGCATTCCTACTACATTCAAGACACACATTGTTATACATACCCACTGAGGCATCTTCTACATGACTATACCATCTAGGTTATGTCATTATTACACCACACACTCTAAGTTATCATACTGATGTATATTACTTTATAGCTTACACATACTATATCAACATTTCACTAGTATCTAGCACTTGTGTATTTCTTAGCATATACCTAGTCTTGTACTAAACATGTTTTGCATACTCTCACATTTTATTTGATTATTTAGATGTGATTTTATCTTTCCATTTTTTATATGCTTTATCTTCTTGCTTATCATAGCTTGTGTGATTGAATTTTCAATTCTAGCTTGTCTCCTGCCTGTACCTTAGGACATTTGCCAATGTCCTTTAATTCTATTCATGTGTGTGCCTCAGGACATTCACCAATGTGCTTTTATTTTACTCTTCTATGTTCTTGTGGCCTGTGTGCCAACTTTTCTTGTTTTACTTGTATGTGTATGTGGCATTTGAACATGCCTTCCATGCTTGTCTTCCAATTTGTGTGACATGTGTACATGTCCCTTGTTTCTATGGCCCCTTGGTTATCCTTATACACTTTTTACTTTTTGATTACTATTTGATTACCATTTTTCTTCTCATTGTGTGCAATGTCATGATCCATATCATGTATTTACCTTATTTTCTTGGATGTCATGATGGACATCATGCTCCATCCCTCTAACTAACAACCAACAACTAAACAAGTAACATCTAACATTTCTAATTCAATACTTTGCACATGCTTTCACATTTTTATATCTGTCTAAGAATACCCCTATTGATCTAATAATCTCATAATACAAACATTGATATATTTAGAGATATCTTGTCAAATATAAATGTTATATCATATATCTACAATTCTTAACACACAAGATTTTTTTCTTCTTACAGTAGTCATTATAGGTTCATCATTCCTACCCTCAAAATAGGGGGCATGAAATAGGGGTTTTTTCATAGAGATTAAACCTCCTAATAGTCAAAATAGTAACATTTAGAACACTTATCATAGAATCTAGATGTCAAACTGGTCAAATCAAAGTGGAAAAATAGTGATAGTTTCATATTAGTAGTCAATTTTCACACTAGACAATAGCATAAAAAATGGATAGTGGTGTTAAAAATAGGTATGTCCATAGTCTGGCACTCTTATCAAGGTAGAAAAACACTTAGGGTTTCTAGAAATGGACAAGTAATTCAATTTAGGGATAGTTTTTACACTTCATAAACAGTCAAATTTAGCAATTTTAGCATAGCTTTCTCAAATATAAGGGGTTATCATGCATGGCATGATGGTTCTCACTTATATTTCAGAATAGGTAGTTGGCCTAACTTCCAAATTAGAATCCATGTTCTAGACATCAGTGATTGGGGCGATGTGCATGATGCATTGATCTTCTTTTATTTTTGAGTTTCAATTTATTTTAGGCATTCTTAGTAGTTACATACCTTACTCCATCTGAAGTGGTTGGCATCAAATTTAATTTAAAATTTCATACAATTTTAACTTTCCAAGTAAATGAATTCTTGATTTGTAATTCATATAATCCTAGTACATTAGTTTAGATGGGCATTCATACAAGCCTAACCTCCATCTTTTGAAATGGCCAAGAGTGGTCTAGTTTCTAGCACACAATCAAGTAATCCATGTCACACTATTAGATTTCAAGAACATCTATGGGCTCCATGAGCCATCTCATATGACATCTATTCTATACTAGTATCACTTCATAGCTTCACTTCACGGGGTAATGATGGAGCCAAAGGGTCATCCTTTGTATTCTTGAGCCACCTATTCTAAGGGATTGGACACATAGTCCAGACATCGATTAACACATGCATGATTTGTTAACTTCACTTAGTTGGTGATGATGGAGCCAAAGGGCTATCCTTTACTTTCTTGAGCCACATTTTTGGTAATTGAACACTCAGCTCCATTCATGATATTAATATTGATTCAACACATACTAAGCACAATCTAACATCACAACAAGTTTTGTGTTGGTTCACATACCTGATGAGGTGTATTCATTACTTTCTTTTCCTCTTACTCAAATTTGTAAATTATTATTTTAGATATAGTATATCTAGTAAAAATTGATCTACTTTATATTTTCATTTATAGATTCACACTTCATAGCATGATCTCTCTATGCACATCCATCATCACACAGCGTCATGAGCTTCTCCCTTATAGGTAAGTTCAGGTATGCTTTCTTTTTTCCCTTTATCCTAGTATTTTGTTTTGTTTCATCACTAGAATAAAGAGGGGGTAAGTGTAGTCATATAAAACATGAAATTGGATGACTTAGGCATTGATAATGATACCTAATCCATAGGTCCTCTTTCTTATTCACAAAACCCTTCTCAGTTAGTCTTTCATTGATTCCCAATCATCCATAGCTTTCTAGACTAAGTTCTTTGAGACCCATGTAGCCCTCTAAAATATAGATCATTCCCCCCAAGTCTCATCCCCTTAGTAAAATATTACCCAACTTGGATAGGAGTGCTAAAACCTTGGGTGTCTTGATTTTAGCACTATTATCTAAGTTCAAACTTGTTCCTAATAGTCGGATTATTTCATATCTTTATCATTTTTCTTTTCAACCTAACACGAATTCATTTAACCCATGATCATTAATTAAATTATAAAAATCCATTAAAAAGGTTTGGCACTCATTTACAGGAAATAAGTAAGAATACAAGTACACTCAAGCACTCTTCCTTATTCTCTGCATACAGCCTTACAAGATCATTTCAAGCCTATTCAAGCACTCATACCAATCCATATTTATCTAAAATACATCCAATTTTGTATTTATTTTCATATATCACACATTATTGCACCAAGTACTTCAATGAGAGAACTAAATTAGCTTGATCCCTCTTCGAAGTATTGGTATGTAGGTAATGTGCCCACACATAGGGTGTGAAGTGTGTTCAGTGTATCATTTACACACTAACCCCTTTTCCCAATTTTCTAATGTTATATCCAATTGTATGGAAGACACAAGTACATGAAGAATAAAATATAAAAATATTTCTATTGATATTGAATATATAAAAAAAAATTATGTAAGCTCACACAGACCAAACAAACAAAACCCAGAAATATTTTATCCATAAGACAACAGCGCCCAAGTGGGACACTAGTGCTAAAACCCAAGGTGTCTAATTTTAGTGCTCCAATCCAACTCAAAAATGAATTTCAAGAACTTTTTCCAACCTATTTTCCAATCCTGCTCCTTTATTAGTAGACTCTTAGTCCAGATCAGCTAAAATAAGTTTAGTTCTAATTTCTCTCACATACTGCTACATTTATAAAAAGGCAAAGTACTATCAATTTACACAAATTAGTACATTAATCAAAGAATATTTATTTAATGATTTACATTACTCAGACCCTTTATTTACTTAGGAATTGAAAACCTAATTTCTTAATTTATTGGGTTCTATGTAGTAGGTTTGTGTTACCCTATTTGTGAAATTTTGAGGCCTATAAGCCTACAGAGCTCATTGTGCATTTGATTCAATCTACATAGCCCTTCAGAGCTCTTGGTTCTTTAACTTGAATTGAAACTTAAGAAAAGAAGAGAAGGGGTTAGTGTGTAATGGATACACTAGATGCACTTCACACCCCATGTGTGGGCACGTTGCTTAGATACCAAAACTTTGAAGAGAGATCAAGCTAATGTAGTTCTCCCATTGAAATGTTTGGTGCAATAATGTATGATGTATGCAACTAGATTTGAAAATAAATTTACTTTGAATGACTAGGGACTGGTATGAATGCTTGAATAGGCTCAAAATGATCTTGCAAGGTTGTATGTAGAGAATAGAAAAAGAGTGCTTGAGTGTACTTACTTATATTCTTACTTTGTTCCTCTAAATGAGTTTCAACCCTTCTAAATGGACTTTAAATGGATTTTTATAAGGTAATTAATGATCTTGGGTTAAATGAATTCATGTAAGGTCGATAAATAAAAGGATAAGGGTCTGAAATAATATGACTGTTAGGAACAATTTTGAATTTGGACAATAATACCAAAATTAGGACACCCTATGTTTCAGTGCTCCTATCCAAATTGGTCATCATTTTCCTAAGGGGATGAGATCTAAGGGGATAGATCTAGGTCTAAGAGGGCTACTTGGGTCTCATAGAGCTTAGTCTAGTAAGCGAAGGATGACTGGGAATTAGTGAAAGACTAACCGAGAAGGGTTGTGTAAATAAGAAAGATGACCTATAGATTGGGTGTCATTATCCATGCCTAAGTCATCTAATTTCACATTTTATATGAATAAATTTGTCCCTCCCATTTATTCTAGTGATGTAACAAAGTGAAATACTAGGATAAAGTAAAAAAATAAAGCATACCTGAAATTACTTATAAGAAAGAAGCTCATGACACTATGTCATGTCAGATGTGCATAGATAGAGCACATTGTGAAGTGTGAATCTAAAAATAAAAATATAAATTAGATCAGTTCTTACTAGATACACTATATCTAAAATAATAACATAAAAATTCAAGAGGAAGAGAAAGAAATGAATATACCTCATTGGGTACGTGAACCAATACAAAACATGTTATATTGGATTGTGTTGAGTATGTGTTGAATCAAGAGTAATATCATAAACAGAGTTGAGCGCTCAATTACCCAAGTGGCTCAATAATTTAAAGTCTATCCCTTTATCTCCATCATCACTAAATAAGTGAATTTAACAAATCATGTGTGTGTTAATCGATGTCTAGACTATGTGTCTAATCCCTCTGAATAGGTGGCTCAAGAATACAAAGGCTAGCTAGTCCTTTGGCTCCATTATTTCCCCATGAAGAGAAAATATGAATTGATACCATTATAGAATAGATGTCATATGAGATGTATTATGGAGCTCATGGATTTTTTGATAATCTAAAAATGTAGCATGGATATCTTGAATGTGTGTTAGAAAGTAGGCCACTCTTGGCCATTTTGAAAGATGTAGGTTAAGCTTGTATGAAAGCCCCTCCAAACTGTTGTACTAGGCTTATATGAAAGCCAACTCAAGAACTCAGGTACTCATAAATTTTAATTTATATGAAATTTCAACTTGAATGTGATGTCAACCACATGTAGATGGAGGAAGACATGAAACTACAAAAAATGTTTGGAATAAACTGAAACTCAAAATTAAAAGAAGATCAATGCACTGCATACATTTCCCCCAATCATTGATGTTTGGAACATGGATTTTGATCTAAAATTTATTCCAAATACCTAATCTAAACTATAAGTGATAACCATCATGTTGTGTATCATAACCCCTTGTATCTAAGAAAAGCATGCTAAAACTATTTAATCTGACTCATCTAAAAGTGCAAATACTATCCTTGAACTAAATTTTTTGCATATTCCTAGAAACCCTAAAACAAAATTCCTAGAATAGAGCACCAAACTATGGACACCCTTATGTTTAGCACTACTATATATTTCTAGTTCTACTGTTCAGTGTGAAAACTGACTGCTGATCTAAAACTATCACTATTTTTCTACTCTGATTTGATTGGTTCGATGTCTATATTCTATTATGAGTATTCTAAATGTTATTGTTTTGAATTTTAGGAGGTTTTATCTCTATTATAAAATCCCTATTTGATGTCACCTTCTATGAGGGTAGGAATGATTAACCTGCAATGACTACTCTCATAAGAAAAGATTCATGTAAGTGTGTTAAGTTTTATAGATATATGATATAGCATTTATATTTGACAAGATATCCCTAAATATAAAAATGTTTGTATTGTGAGATTGTTAGATCAACAAGGGTATGCCTAGATAGATATAACAATGTGAAAACATGTGTAAAGTACTAAACTAGAAATGTTAGATGTTAGTTGTTACTTATTAGTTATTAGTCGAAGGGATAGAACATGATGTCCATCATGGCATCCAAAAAAGCAAGTTAAATGCATGATATGGATCATGGCATTACACACAATGAAAATCAAACATGTAATCAAGTAGCAATCAAGAAGTAAATAGTGTACAAGGATGGCCAAGGGGCTATACAAACAAGGGACATGTACATATGTCACATAATCTAGAAGACAAGCATGGAAGGAATGTTCAAATTCCACATATACATACAATTGAAACAAGAAAAGTTAGAAAACATGTCATGTGCACATAGAAGAGTACAAAAAAATGACATTTGTAAATGTCCTAAGGCACACACATGAATAGAAGTAAAGGACATTAGAAAATGTCCTAAATCACAAGTAGGAGACAAGATGGAATTGAAAATTCAATCACACAAGCTATGCTAAGAAAGTAGAGAAATCATATAAGAATTGGAAATATATAAGCACGTCTAACTAATGAAATCAAATATGAGAGTATGCAAAACATGTTTATTACAAGACTAGGTATATGCTAAGAGATATAGAAGTGTTAGATACTAATGAAATGTTAATATAGTTTCCTATGTAAGATATAAAGTAATGCACATCAGTATGATAACTTAGAGTGTGTGGTGTAAAAATGGCATAACCTAGATGGTGTGGTCATGTAGAAGATGCCCCCAATGGGTGTATACAATAATGTGTGTCTCAAATGTAGAATTAAGAATGCCCCCTCAATGGGTATAATGAAGCAATCAAGGAGCTAGATGTCACTGCACACACTCGAAGAAGATCAATTGAAGCATGGTAATGTAAAAAATTGACATACAATAACATGAAATAATAAATGTAAGTCCTAACATGATAGTAGTAATGTAAATCAATGGATGATGCATACAATCAATATGTTTTTAGTATTTTTGACATATTTTGAATGTTTATGCATTTTTATATAAGCTATGTACATGAAATACTAGGAAGAAATGATACTAATAGATGAGTCTCAAATGAGACTCCCTATCATGGTGTCCTATATAAAATAATTAAATCATGCTTGATCATGAGGGATGCATGTATGTCTGAGATTGTGAAGCTAAAAGTTGTGTACATTGTAATTAATTTTAAATCTCTGAAGTGGAAGCTGAATGTGGGGTCCCCCTATAACTCTAAGAAGTGGATGCAATTGTAGGGTTATTAGGGACCCATCTAAAAGTAGAAGGGGCTCTCTGAATAGGTATTCTTTATGTAGCTATATGAGACTTCAATATAACTACTCTAGTTTAAATATTATCACTAGAAGTTATCTAGAATATTAAAACTATGGAGGTGTATGAACTCTCTATATGGGAGATGGATGTAATAATTGTGGTTGGATATAAAGTGTAAATTGTACTAAAACTAAAGGAGAAATTGAAACCAATGGAAGAACTAAATATGGTGACTATACGCTGGTAGATGGCTTTGAAGTGGGGATTGGTGACTCATAAGGAACTTTGTTCACTATGATACCCTAATAGCGTGAATAAATTTCACACATCTATGAATTATAGAAGGTACTACCCTAAGTTTTTTAATCTATAGTCGACCAAGTAATATGTCAAAAACTCCTACACTTGGAACTATAGTCAATGGTGTAGCCACATATGTAGGACCAACCTGATGTCAAAGTACTATCTCACCCAACGAATTCTTAATATGCCTATTGAAACTACTAATAATTATGTATATCAAAGTGATATCCTACTCTCAATAACCCAAATGCTAAAGTAATGTGAAAGTACACATGTTAAGAATGGAACCATTGTCAATGAGTACACTATAAATAGGCTTATTATGAATATGTGTTATGATAAAAAGTGCATCGTAGCCTATATTATTCTCCATAATCTTATGATCTAAAAAAGAATTGAAGTCCTATCTAGAACTCTAGACTCATACACACCTATCATACCTCTCAAAGGATGTACCTCAACTGAAGGTGCTTGGAACGTAGCTGGTGAAGGATGTGTATGGTATGTATGATGAACACTTGATGTGTCCTTTTTCTCTCATTTCAAATGCTATGGAAATGGATAAAAAATATTTTCAAAGATTTATCTTATATTGGCATTGTCTTTTGAGGATCAACTGAAGTGCCGAGATCAAGTAGATTAACATATATCAAGTCATGTATCTTATGTCACAAACTGATACATCTATTTATGGTGTGGCCTACTGCCATGTGAAAATCATAAAATACATGCTAATCATATCCCCAGGAAAGAGGCTTTACTATATCTACTTCTCAAATAGGTAGGAGAGTGATGATGTTACATTTCAATAACTACTATAAACCCTTGGTTGGAGAAACTAGCAGATTGGTAAATTCATGAAGAGGAGGTGTTCTTAAAACTACATGTTGAGGGGGCTTTGAAGCTACATTAACTATTTGTTGATTTTAGTTCTTGTTGTCACTAATTTTGACCTTATATAGGACTTTTCTATTACTCTTTTTGGTTGTGTCTAAGATACTTGAATACTTGAGTTGGCCCATTGAAATTAGCTTGAGTTCTCTTCCCTTGAGTGTATGACATAATTCGGTGAAGGAAAAGAATATTTTAAACATAATAAATTCATGCAATATTGGTAGAAGGCTCTATTTGAAGATGTCCTATAGCTCTTGATTAGATATGAGGCTAGTTAGTTTAGCCAAAATAGTCTTGTATCTTAGAACATAATCCATGACGGACTCATTTGACCTTTGTTTCTATTGTGCAATTTATGTATATAAAACCTTGTCACCAATGTTGATAATAAAATGTGCTAAGAACATGTCTACTAAAGGATTGAAGCTTGTGACCCACTGATTCGATAGACTATAAAACCATTGTAAAGCATAATCCTTTAGGCTCCATGGAAATAACTTGGTAAGTAGTCAACCATTAGGTACATAATCCAAGAATGCTACATGAAAATATCTCAAAGGTGTCTCTAGATCACCCTTACCATCATAAAGAGTGATCTTGGGTTGAACAAATACTTGTGTTAAGGGTGTACAAGCAATATGATGTGTTAATGGTGTATGCAGAAGAGCAAAATAATTCAAAGCCTATGTAGGTCTAGTGGTACTTTGCTTAAGATGTTGCACCTTGGATTGAAGAGATCAGATTTCTTACATAAGGGCTACCACATCAGGAAATAGGGGTGTACTAGCTATAACTAATGGAATAAAAGAAGGTTGGGCTGCTATAGGGAGTGGTTGAGACATAGTTTCCCCTGCAGTGTCATTTATAACTAGCTACTCTGAATGACTACAAGACTCAACTTGCTTAGCCTTTTTTATTTTCATGATAGATTTCAAAATTAGGGTGTGATCTTTAGGTTGTTCTTTAATTCTTTCTCTAAAATTTTGTAAAACCAAATCTTTGTTGAGGACTACTTCATTATCAATAATAGGTAGAAATGGATCGGTAGTCCAATGTGGTGGAGCAAGAGCATTGGTGTGTACATCATCATTGGTATTTTCATACTTCTCATGATTAGAGTTATCTTCATAAAAATTTGTATAATTTGGATGTGTAGAATCTATAATAGGAATTTTATTTGGTTATTTATCAATAGTATATGGTTGAGTTGAAGGAATCTGAGTGAATTCAAGAGGATTACCCTTAAGTCTTGCACTTTATCTTGAGGGAAGAGATGCAAGGAACTTAGGAGGCATAAGGAAAAAAATGTGGATAAAAGCAAAAAAGATTAAGCTGATATAATCTAAACAAGGAACTGGAATATGCACACAAAGGATATGCAGCTTCAAAACATGTAAAGTGATACCGCAAGAAGTAAAAAGGTACTAGTATATGCAACTAAAGATTTTTTATAAATAATTGTGCAAAATACTATGAGTGTTTGATTTTTGAATTGATTTTCTGAGTTTGATATGCAACTAAATTTTTAGAAACTGATGTGAAAAGTACTAAAAAATAATTGAGAATGTATTTGATGCAACTAGGGTTTTGAAATTATTTTTTTTAAATTAGAGAAATAAATTGAAAAATTTAGACAAAATTTGAAGAGTTTTTCTTGAAAAATTTAGGAAAAAAATATAAAATATATTTTTAATTAGCAATATATTTTTCCTAGTGTGTTGAATGTGTTTGTATGCAAAAAATACCTAGTATGTGAAAACTAGGGTTTGAAGAAAATATATGATATTTTTACAATGAATTGGTAGATTTATTATTTTTAAATTCAATAAAAATTAATAAATTATTTAAAAAATAAGAAATAATTATCCCTAGGGTTTCTAGGAATTTTGTATGAAAAAATTGAATTAATTCGGGGTCACCATCTAAATAATACTACCTAATGTTTTATTATTTTAGTAAATTATGTGTTTAATTCATAAGTAATAAAGGTCTAGAATATGGAGAGAATTCTAGTTTTATGTATTAAAATAAAAGAAATTATTAATTTGATCAACTTAACTTACATAGGAAAGAGAATACAAAGAAAGATTAACTTCATTGGTTTTATGTTGAATTTGATGATTATAAATCTGGAATTGGAGGATCAAGACTGGGACAATATTTGAATTCTAAATCTACTCTCTATTTTCTAATTGCATAGGAGCAATAGAAATAGGACACCCTAGTGTTTGGCACTATAGTCCTTTCCCATCACTGTTGTCTTAAGACTAAAATATTTTTGGGTTCTATTCATCTATTGAATATGACCCTACGTACCAAATTTTAGTTCCTAAAAGTTACTAGAGCTTGTTATAGGTCTATTTCAATCTTCAGTACCTATATTAGTCTACATTGATCCAAAACTTAGAATAATAGGTTGATAAATATTTCAAGAACATAGAAATAACATAGTAACAATGAATTCTCTGAGAAGAGATGTATTATTACTCAAGATCACAATACAACTATATGTTTATCTCTATGAAGAGATGTCTAATTTTCCATTTTAGGTTACATCTTAACTTATACACCTTTTGAAATTAGGGGGACGATGTGGAAGGTCACCAATATCGAGGGAGGTTAAGTGGTTCAACTTCCATGATTTAAAACAATACAGAATTTGAGGACTTACTATTTTTAGATTGCACTACTAAAATTAAAATTTGGGGCACTTCCATTAGGTTTTCAAGGGTCAAACTTCATTTATCAAATCTCCATTCCATTTCATGATGTTCTCCTCATTCTTAGCTTTCCAATTGTTTAAACGGTGAGTCAATTAGAACTACAATGCAAAAGTTATGGCTCCCAAAAGTTTTATCATCAACTAGGCTAGAACTATCACCTAAATTATTGCCCAGATCATTCCTCCCTCCTTGAAAATAAATGTTCACCATTGCATCAATGTTCCTCATTAGGTGTGGTAGTTGTGTCTTGATTTTATTCTCTATGAGCCACTCACCTTGGTGGCTAACTTGGCCCCTTTTGACCACTCGATAAAGAGAAATAGAGCATCCTATTATTGTCTTCATCAAGTGTCCACAATATGATCCTCCTCCACTAGAGAAAAACTCTGTGGATCAAGTTCATCAATGTCTAGTTGTTCTACTCTAACGAAAGTGTCCAATAGAGGTAGATGATATGGTTTGAGGAGTTCCACATTGAATATTGGATGCAGACCAAGGTAGGCTGGTAGGTTCAACTCAAAAGCATTTACTCCAAATTTTATGTTGATGGTGTAGGGACCATATCACAAAGTCTAAATTTTTATATGTGGGCCTGCAAGTCATTCCTTCTAAAGCTACAAACAAACCTTGTCACCCACAGTAAAATGGTGTACAATCCTGTGTTTGTCATGGCATTGCTTATACTTCTAATTCATCTTCTCCAAGATGTCATGAACTTTTTGTTGGATGTGTTTCATTTGTTTAATGAAATTTATTGCTTTTGCTACCTCAAATATTCCATGAGGTGTGTATTCTATGGTGGAGAATGGAACAGCTATATCAATTAGTGCCTTGGGTTGGAACCTGAAGCATACTTGGAATGGACTGTGCTTGGTTGAGCTATACAGGCCCTGATTATATCCATGTTGTATGAAAATAAGCCCCTTATTCCATGTGCATAAATGTTTGGAGTGATACCTGAATCATTTAAATAATCAAGCAATTCACCACCTCTATTTGACCATCAATCTATGGATGGAAAGCTGTGGACTTTATCAGCTTGGTATCCATCATCTTCCATAGAGTGGACCAAAAGATGCTCAAGAACCTGCTATCTCGATCTAAGACAATGGACTTGGGGAGACCAAAATGGAGCCAGACATGACTAAAATATAGTTGAGTTATTTTTTTTGTAGATATATTTTTCTTACAAGAATCATGATAGCCATTTTTGAAAAATGATCAACTACCATAAAAATACAGTCCTTACCATGTTTTAAAGTGGGAAAACCTGAGGGTAAAATCCATTGAGATAGATTCCCAAGGCCTGGTCAGTTCTGGAAATGGCATGTACAATCCTTACTTCTTATTTCTTGGCTTGGCTATCACACATGGTGTGAAATATTTGAGATATATTTCCACATCCTCTCACATATTGGGCCAATACAAGTGTTTTTGAAGAACTATCAATGTCTTTTCTATACCAAAGTGTCCAGCTGTCCTACTAAAATGTGCTTCCCATATCATCTTCTATTGCTCTATAGCTGGAACACAAATGTGCCCCATATGATAGAGGACATTATCTTGCAAATAGAAATCATAAACATGTCAACCTTTTTGAAGCACCTAATATGTATTATTAAAGGTAGGATCTGCTTCATACTGAGCACCCCAAGTGGCAGTCTCATGTCTACATAGGTCAAGAACTATAGTGAGTGCAATAATTGGTGGGCAGCTTAGACAATCTATAGCTATATTTGAGTTCCCCTTTTTGTGTTTGATTATTATATGAAATTTCTAAAGATATGTGGCCCACTTTTGGTGCCTCTCATTTCATAGTTTGCTCTATGTCTAGATGAATTCCAATGGTCTGTGGTCAGTGTGGATGACCATCTCTTTTCCCAAGATGTAGTGTTTCCATTGTTTGCAGGCTTACACAATGGCATAAATCTCCTTATCATATGTTCTATATTTCTTGACTGTATTAGTGAAAGTTTCATTGAGATATGAAATAAGATGGCCATGTTGCATGATGACAGCTCCCATGGCATATTCAGATGAATCTATAATCAACTCAAAAGGTTGATGAAAATTTAGCAAGGCAAGAATAGGGGTTGAGCAAAGTCTATTTTTCAAATTCTCAAATGCCCTTTGTTATATTTCACCCCACTAAAATGTAGCTTTAGCTCCTCCTTTAGTCACTTGGGTTAGTGACCAAGCAACACGTGAAAATACAAGAACAAACTTGTGATAGAAATTTGCAAGACCCAAGAAGCTACAAAGTTTTGTGAAGGTCCTTAGTCTGGGGAATTCTTGAATAACCCAAATCTTTTCTAGATCAACATAGACTCCTTCCTCATTCACAACGTGCCTAAGGAACTAAATTGTTGTCATCTCGAATGTGTATTTATCAAGATTTGCATACAACTTGTGCTCCCAAGGAGTTTGAAGCACCTTAGGAACATGTTGCAAATGTTCCTCCCATGTTCTATTGTAGATGAGTATGTCATCTAGGTATACATCCATGAATGAGTTGGTGAAGGGACATAGGATGGCATCCATCATCCTCATGAAGGTTGTAGGTGCATTAGTTAAGCCAAAAGGCATAACCAACCAGTCAAAGAGCCCTTCCTTAGATTTGAATACAGTCTTCCAGACATCGATGGGAATTTGGTGATAGATAGATTTGAGATTAGTTTTGGTGAAGAACTTTGTAGCATGAAGTTGCTCTAGTAGGTCATCAATCCTAGGGAGAGGGTAGCGATTCTTAAAAGTGATTTTATTCAGGGCTTGATAGTCAATGCAAAGCCTCCATGTTCCATATTTCTTTGGTGCCAAGACAGTTGGGCTGCCATAGGGTGAAGAGCTTGGCATAATGTGACCCTTTCAGATCAATTCTTGAATCTATCTTTTTATCTCATCATTCTCCAAAACTAATCTGTGATACATAGGACTGTTAGGCAAAGGTGATTATGGGATCAAATCGATAGAATGTTTTACCTAGTAATGCAGTGAAACTCTTGTGGGTGACTTGAATAAGTCATCATATTCTCTTATTATTCATCCTATCTAATTTTTTTGTTGTGTTGATTGTGTAGTCAGGACTGCAACATCAACCTTCTTGGATTTTTTTGGTTTGACCACCATGAGAACAAATTACTTTCTCTTCTCCACCAATCTCTTACATTACTTAGTACTGATTAGGGAGACATATGTGGGAGGTGGTACCTTTGGAACCCTGTAGCTCCATGTTCCAAGAGTGAGGGTGATTCTTTTAGTTCATGATTCATAGATGCCATATCGCTCATACATGAACGACTGACCAAAGAGTACATCACAAACATCTAGATTGACCACATCACATAAGACTTCATCTTGGAAAGGTTTTATTGCGTATGATAGAAGACATTGATGGGTGACATAGAGGTCTCTCACTAGGCTCAACCATCCAATACTATATGGCTTTGGATGAGGCTTCATGGATAGATTTATAATTTTTAGAACTTTAGTAGAGATTAAATTCTTTTGATTCCCACTATTAAGAATGAAATGCAAAGGTTTACCTTTTACCCATAATTTGGAGTGAAACAATCTTTCCTTGTCATCTAGCCTTTCCTCATGGGTCTATGATGAAGCAATGATGGTGTCAGGCTCAGCATCTACAATTTATTCTTCATCCTCTTTGACTATGGGTTTTGTATGAGATAGAGTAGTAGATGTTGAGTATTGTGACTCAAAAAGCAGTGACTTGATGGCTCGACATTCTTCTTTGGAGTGAGTTCCAATTTTGTGGTAATCACACTATTTTATAGCCTTCCCCTTCTAGGGTTTCTTATCTTGAAACTCCTTTTGCTTCCAATTTTGGCCTTGTGTTTGACCTTCCTTATCACTTTTCCATATTGAGGGCTAACTCTTCGTATTCTTTCTACCATGCTTCTACTCAATCTTCACTGTGAATTTGTATGCCTCACTGAGGGTTTCCAAATTGAATATTTATACTTCCCACCATATGTACCATTGTATTCCACCATGATATTATAGATTCTTATGTTTCTCACTTTCTTGGATGCCCAATCTTGCAGACAAAGAATGAAAAATGTCTATGTAAACTTGAATAGATTGGTCCTTACCTTGGAAAAGTTATTGCCACTGTATATACATATCATCATATGCTCCAATGGTATAGTATTCTTCTTTCATTACTTCCATGAAATCATCCTAGATAGGTTCCACCTTAAGGCCAATGTCATCTATACAGAACCTCTTTTTGTACACTTCCCACTAGTTTTTCATGGGCAATGATGCTTTTAAAAGAGAAAAAGTGATCTTTTCTCCATCAGTGAATTTATTTATAGATATGTAGGAAGACAATTTATTCAACCAATTTTCTACTACATCAGCATTGATTTTGCCTTCAAATGTAGGAATATCAAAATTCACCTGAACCTTGAAGGGTGTTTAAGCATTGAAAGGGTGTTCCATGGATGAGGAGCCATGAAGTGTAGCTGAGGAGCCAAAATTTCCCACTGGGAATTATTGAAGAATTTGGTAAAATTGTTGCAACATTTGTGCATGTTTCCATTAGAGGGTTTCATTCACTATTTCCTTGAAAGGATCAGATGTCTCGGTGTCATCCACTATTTGAAGTCATTGAGAGTGAATAGGTGGATAGTTTGGAAGCTCTGTTGTTTTCCACCCAAGCTTCTTATAGCCTGACCTCGTTCTTGGGATCATACACTTTCAAGACAAACCACTTTACCATCATTGATCTAAAACTCAAAACTTTTGGTTGATAAATATTTCAAGAACATAAAAATAACATAGTAATAATGAATTCTCTAAGAAGAGATGTATTATTACTCAAGATCACAATACAACTATATGCTTATCTCTGGGAAGAGATGTCTGATTTTTCATTTTAGGTTACATCTTCATTTATAAACAAATTTAAAGTAGGGGGGATGTGGAAGGTCACCAATATTGAGGGAGATTAAGTGGTTTGACTTCCAATATTTAAAACAATATAGAATTTGAGGAATTACTATTTTTAGACTGCACTACTAAAATTGAAATTTGGGTCACTTTCATTGAGTTTTTGTGGGTTAAAATTATTTAATCATAGATCCATTCCATCTTAAAACATTCTCCTCATTCTTATCTTTCCAATGATTCAAACGGTGAGTCAATTGGAGCTACGGTGCAAAAGTTATGGCTCTAAGAAGTTCCATCATCAATTGAGGTGGAACTGTCACCTGAATTGTTGCTCGGATCATACATACATAGAAGAAACAAATAAAATCAAATCACAAGGGGTAAATTTTAGGTTAGGGGAAGAATGATCACATAATCAAAAACCCTTATTATTTTGAATGTTGCCTACATTAACCCTCAAGCTAAGGGTCTCAGATCTGATGTGGTTCTCCCTTAGGGAATGTACATAATCGATGCACATAATTTATGCAAGAATGAATTTCACCTAGGCCCTTCCTTGATCAATCATGAAAATATATCTATGATGTAGAAAATTTGAGCTATACTATTGATTAATTTTATTTTGTCTAATATGCCAAAATAGTAAGTGCTAGATATAAAATGATTTGTGTAGTCCTTTATATAGGAAACTCATTATTTCAAATTTTGAAGCTTTATTCACATTTGGAAGAAATGGGAAAACATAGGAGTGAAGCAAATAAAAGATTAAAACTCATCCTATAGTAGATACTGATCATTGAGATAAAATTTATGCTTGGACAACAATGTCAAAAACTAGACACCTTAGGTTTTAGCATTGTAGTCCTAGTTGGGTGTTGTTGTCCAGGTGGTATGGGACTTAGGGGGATGGGTCAGGGTCTAAAATAGGTGCTTTGGATTGAAATTTTTAAGTATAAAAATATAAAATTGAATAGGGATAAGAAAAATGATGTCTAGGGAATATAGTAAGACCAATACAAGTTAGATAAAAAGGCATGGCTAAATGTGAATAAAAGCTCATATTCTCCAATCATACTCTCTTGTGAAAGGACTTTAAAAAGACATAATATATGTGTTTACTTGACCAATTTAGGGTGTATACATTTCCCCCCCTTTTAATATAGTGATGCAATAAAATGAAGTACTAGAGTAAAATAAAGAAAGAAAGAAAATGCATACCTAAACTTACTTGTGTGAAGATAAGTGTGTTGAAGAAAAAGGTCCAACTTTTTGGCTAGGGAAGTAGATGGAGAACTGAAATAGTGCTCAAAGAAAGGAGGAATCCCTATAATGGATGACCCCTATACTGAATTTGAATAGTTCTTGGAGAAAGAAGGAATCCTTGTAATGGATGCCCCTTGTACTAAATTTAAATAGTGCTTAAAGAAAGAAGGAATCCCTATAATGGATGCCCCTTGTATTGAATCTAAATAATGCTTGGAGAAATAAGGAATCCCTATAATAGATGCCCCCTATACTGAATCTAAATAATCTAAACTATATCTGAGAAGTGCTTAGAGATTGAAAACCAATGCCTATCCTCTATCTCGCATAAACTCCTGGGTTTGAGTCTAAGTGATACTATGGACCAATCATTGGAGATGATCATATGGTCCAACCTAGTGACAACATAAGTAATGTCAGGGTGTAAACCAAAAATTTTAGTAAATGTGTGAGAAGAATATGGTATGTCCTACCATCCTAATTTGTGTTATCTTAAAATATAAAGGACATGAACATATGTGTCATACCCCCAAATCTGGTATGTGAGTGATGCATTTGGATAATATGGAAAACTATATAACCACATGTGATATGATATATCATGTCATGTCCCATGTGCAAAACTAGAGATCAAAATAATGTGCTCTACACTATGATTATAATCTATTATTTGGTTTGTACCTATGTCATGTTTTATGAAGCTGTATGTGTGAGGTGTGTAATAATTTACATGCCCCTAAATCTGGTATCTAGATAGTTTATATATCTGTAAATCAAAGGAATATCCCTCTAAATATTCTGATTAATGCTAAGTGATTCAATGTAATTTGAATAACTATATAATCTCAACCAATTTGAATTGAGTAGTGTTAAGTGACCCATGTAATCTGATCCACTATATAATCTTGACTAGTCTGAGCTCATAAATGCTAAGTGACCCATATAGTCTGAACCATTGTATAATCTTGACCAATCTAAGCTGAGGAATACTAAGTGACCCATATAGTCTGAACCACTATATAATTTTGACCAGTCTAAATTGAGTAATGCTAATAGTCTGAATACTAGAGGTGTAAAAACCATGTTGAGTGACCCATGTAGTTTGAATCACTACATGTTTCAACTGATCTGAGTTAAATCTGATAATTTGACTACTAGAGGTGTGAGAACCATTGTTTATCCATTTATGAGAGTGGAAAGGTGTGTTGGATAAGTTTATAAATAGGAAGCTTAGGAGTGATGGCCCCCTTTTGGGGAGAGGGATGAGATCTAGTGATAGAGGAGGTTAAGCCAAAAGTGATGACTAGTGGCAAAATGTATAGGAACTAGGTTGGTTTAGTTTGAATTGATTGAGAGTCTATTGTTGAATTCATGAAATTGAATTACTAGGAGTGAAGTGTCTCTTTGATTGATTTTTTGAATAGGCTAGGTTGCTTGGATGTTTTGAATGAATATTGATTGGTGAGGACCAAGTTGTATGAAAGTTGAACAAGTGTGGATTGGTAGGAAGTAATCTATATGTCTAAGTATAAGAGAGGTGTAGGGGTTTATAAATTATATAGTAATAAAATGATGTAGTTATAGACTAAAGATTATGTGATTTTTAAGGCGTCATCATTATGATTTCAAGGAACAAAATAGTTTGTAAAACAGAGCTAAGGGGGCTCTAGCTATGAGCAAAATAGTGTTTTACTTTTGTATAGAAGGTTTGTTTGATATAAGAATTTGGATTGACTTTGGGTTCATTTGTGTAGTGACAAGTTTGAGATATTGGAGCTCTGTATTTTAAGATTTCGAGAAGAGGAGCATCTTCTGTGATCCATTTTGAGCAACTGGCAACCCAGATTAAGGTTGGTGGGGAGATTAGCCTAGGTAGCTAGTTGTTTGATTTTTACCTATTTAGAAGCCTATTTTGGTCATTTTTGAGCTATTTTAGGTGGTCTAAAAGAGATTTTACTAGTTTTAGTACTCTTTTCTTAGGGTCAGTGCTATTGTGTAGTAAGAAATGCTATTGTCCAAGTTATGGCACTATTGTCCAACACTAGTGTCTTTTTACAGTGATGTCCATTGTGGATGAGTTTTTGAGATTCTAATTTGTTATATGCTATTTGTATAGCTTGGTTGTTTACTTGGCATGATTATCTAATATATAGGTTGCTTTCTAGTGTTTTTCTAGGGTGAGTTATAGATGAGAGAGTTTTGTAGAGGTCAGGGGATGGATACACTAAGGATGTTACCATTATTTGTTGATGAGCATGTTATTATCGATAGGGCTAGATTGGGTCATGCTTGTGACCTAAGTAAGGTGTAGTGAGATAAGTACATGATTAACACCTTATGTGAGGTGGAATATTGATACATGTACATTTTGGATTCATATTGGAGAGATTATTATTACCCTGGAGGACACATACCATATTCTGCATTTGCCAATTAGTGGGTGATGGGTGACTTTACAAGATGACATGGGTGCGGTTAACATTGATCATGCATCTAGATACTTTACAGGGGTACCTAAAAGAGTACATCACTAAGGTAGTGATAGTGATGTGCCCTTGTCAATGATTGTGAAAATGAGTGTTTCACACTTTCATAAATAGTTAGTTGTATTGTTGGCTTCATTTTTTGCAGTGGATGGCAGTGGAGTGTCTATTTCTTATAAGATGTATAGAGTGGTTCATAGTATTGAGATGTATATTACTGTGTTTTATGGGTTAAGACTATGCTTTCCAACTTTTACATAGACAAATATAGATTTACTGAGGAGGCATTCAATGGTGGTATGGGTGCGGCTACTTTGTTACATTGTTAAGCATATGAGCATATAGTAGTTGTGTGACCTATTGGATTATTGAGGGTGAGCTGGGCATATCCACAACCATTTGGTGAGAGATGGATGAGTGAGTTGGCTATCACATCTCCTAGGATAGATCACTATAAGAGGATGTTAGATAGATTGGTGGCCTAAGATATCATATGGAGGCCCTATAGAGGATTCCTTGGATGACCTGAGGATGGAGTGTAGCTATTGTATATGAGGTTCAACTATTGGTTACATGATCATTGGCCTAGAGTTTATGAGTGCTTTTAGTATGAGCACATGACTAGCTAGTTTGGAGTTTGATACGATGTTCCTCTTGTAGCATGGGTATGGTTGAGGAGTGCATGGGTACTAGTAGGAGTTGGGGCTCGTGCAAGACAAATTGAGGCTGAGTTGGCACCATTTCCTTTGGATGCACAAGATGATATTATAGATATTCCTAATATGGATGACATGGGATGTACTAAGGAATGTATTCTTATGGGTGAGGTAGTAGTGGGATCTATTGTATCCTATGGATGAAGTGGATTTTCCTGCATATGAAGAGCTTGAGCCGATCCAAATGATGGGAGGTAATCAGTGATTGTATTTGAATTGTACCTATGTTTGTGTTTTAGTATGGATTTGAAGTATATATATAATGTAGTATTATACTTTTTATGTGTGCAGGTGGGATGGAAGGTATTTAGGATGAGGCACTTGTTGGGGTGGCTAGGGGAAATGATGAGTTTTAAGAGACTATCATTGAGTCAACACTCTAAGAGATCATGTGGCATGTTCCTGATGATGTTATGGAGGAGGGATTTATAGAGAGAGTGACAGTTGCGACTTGTATTTATGATAATTTATTTGATTGGGATGCTATATCTATAGCTTCACATGTTAAGGTAGCAAGAGAGAGGGATGAGCTTAGAGCAGAGTTGGATAGGCATAGGATGAGTCCACCTGATTGTGGCATGGTGAGAATGAAGATTATAAATGTCTATATGGATCTTCAGTAGTGATATTCAGACTTACATGAGGAGCATGGTTAGATATTGGAGTGAGATAGTTGGTACAAGAGGCATTTGAGAGCTTAAGGAGGTGTAGGATCATCAAGTGCTAGATAGGATTATGGGAATAGCACTGAAGGAGAGAGTGAGATTGAGAGTGAGGGCATGACCCCTATTCATGATTGATTATACCTTGACATGATGTATATGTTTTTAAAACGTTATCACTCACTCTCACACACACACACACACACACGCGCGCGCGCGCGCGCGCGCGCGCGCTCGCGCATGCACACACACATTTTAACTCACATGTATTTGTGCTATGAATTCTAAAATATGTTGGTATACTAATTATAATTGGTTGATTTTAGAAATGTTTGATCTAGCATTGATTTTCATTATTGAATTTGTTTAGTAAATTGGTACTTTGGATATGTGATTTGATGTTTTGGATATGTTTAGATGTGATTTTTTGATAATGTTGATGCTAGGTTTATGATTTTGAATTGTAATTGCATGTAAGAAAAAATTTGTTTGTTGTGTTAATTGGTAAACTATTTGGATAAATTTGAGTAGGATTTAGATATGTTTGATTTGGTAATATTAGGACTTTGATATTTTGGTTCTAGTTAGGGATGGTTGTTTGGAATCAGGAATGTTAGTTTTTAGTAGGGGGGAAAGTAAGATAGCACTGTATGTGTATTACTTCCCAAAGAATGGCTCAAGAATGCAAAGGCTAGCTAGAACATTGGATCCATTCAATCAATCAACCTTCTTAAGTAAATTAATGATCAAATAATTGACTTTAATATCATCCATGATACCAAGTAGTTTATAGGATTAAGAGTTGTAATAAAATTGTTGCGTACTAGCATTCTACTTGATGCAAATGTTGTTTAATTAGTTTTGTAAATTTTTCAATTTTTTTGATGTTGGATGTTAGTCATGTTTTATTGTGGATCTTGACTAAATTATCCTATTTTTCCTAACTTTACCTCCCCAAACAATTCAAATAGTTTATCTACCATAAAATTACTATTGTACTTGATACATATGTTATTGTATGTGGCACACTCTATAATCAAGTGTCATTTTATCTCCATTGCCTCCTTATCATGAAATATGAATGTTCTCATTTCCCATTCCTTCTTAGGAAATGTCCACATACTAGTGTCACACCTAAGATAATTAAAGTTACTCATTAACTTTAAGCAATAAACATTTTCACCTTCCACTTGATTTGTGTTCCTTGTAGGCATTTTCATTATTGTTATATGTAAGATTAAACTATTTGATATCTAGTAAAATTTCTTCCTTCTTAATTAATTTCCCTACATGATTGTCATAAATGTATCCCTCATGTACATTTTTATTTCTTCATCATTATTTGGACACTCTTCCATGTTATTTCCACATTTACTCATCCACTCATTATTCTATTACATTTAGGTATTCTTTCTTCTGCTAAGTTCTTCCTTTCTCACCATTTTGGACCATTGGTGATTGTCCATACTTTATGTCTTTTATAAATAACCTACCACCTGACTCATTGTTGATGCCTCCAACTAGAAATTACCTATTTTAATAAATATAATCTTAGACCAAATTGATGATTTGATTTTGAGGCTGCATGTGATTATATGTTTTTTATTCTCTCTATATATCTTTATTTTAGGTCAGACACATTACTAACCAAAATTTCATATCGATATATAAATACTAGAATGACAAGAGACCAAACAAGGTTCTCTTGGTTTTCATATCCCATTATTTATTTATTCTTTCATCTATCTTTTATCTAGTATAAATCTTTCTACCCACCCCCCCCCCCCCCCCCCCCGCTTGTATTATTTTTTCTCTTGAATCGTTCTAACTAAGCTTGTTGATAAATTCAATTATGAGATAAATGTATTTTTCCACTACTTTCAGTAAGACTTCTTAAAAAGATTTTTTTTTCTTTTTTCTCTATAGTGAAAAGGTCATGAATTTTGTTTTTCTAGTATTCACTCATGTTACACCCTCTTGGTAGAAAGGCTCTAGAGCCCTCAACTATTGTCTCAAACTTTGTGTTGTCTTTGTTATTAAAATCAAATCATTTCCATATAAGATAAACTCTACTACATAGTTAGCTAGGTAAACACTCCCTTTAACAACTTTATTTATCCAATCCTGTAGTTTATCAATGTATATCCCAAATAAGTTGGAAGATAATGGGCATCATTTTTTGACACCAATGTAACTTATAAAGAGTTATGATACTCATTCACATATTATGATATTTTGGCCCTGAATTGCTCATAATGTTTATGAGTTATCACCCTACAATCCTATATAAATATTATCTTCTCCATCCCACTCCAAATTTTTCCTCCATGTTCCATGTCAAGTACTTTCTTGAAGTTAACAAATAAAAATAAATATTTTTCTCATTGGGTATCCCATATTTTTTTGATCAAGTACCTGGGGGTGACATAGTGATCGATAGTGGAATGCTTTGACCTAAAACCTGCCCTCTCTTTTTCTTTTATTCCCTCTTTTTATACCTAGGTACTAATTATATTCTCTAACATGCTACCGAATAGCTTTCCAAGGAGGGGTTTGTAATCAATAGTGAAGTAGTTAAACATATTATTGATATACCCACTTTTATAGAGAGGGATAATGACACTAGAGTAAGTATAAGAAATTATTGGGGAAAAAGGGGATCTTAAGTGGATATTTTATTCCTTAAAAAAAATATACCTCAACTTATATAAATGAATTGAGATGGCTACACTCAAAATTTAAAGATGATATAAGAAGATTAATTATAGCATTTGAGTACAATATCTAAACTACTAATTATTTATTAAAAAAAAAGATAAATATTATTAGGTAAAACATATAAAATTCAAAGAGGAACTCTATTTTTCATAAAAATATAGTAGATAGTTAGTCATGTTGAAAGTGAAATAGTTAAACATATTATTGATGTCTCCACTTTTATAAAGAGGCATAATGACACTAGAGTAAGTACAGGAAATTAGTGAGAAAAAAGGTGGTCTTAAGTGGATAATTTTTCACTTAAAAATGATAAACCTAAAATTATATAAATGAATTGAGATGGATACACTAAAAATTTGAAGATGACATAAGAACATGAATTGTATCATTTGAGTGTAGTTTCTAAACTACTAATTATTGATGACAATGGTCAAGTAAAATTAGGTCAAACATCTAAAAGTTAAAGAGGAAGTTTATATTTTCATAAAAATATAGTAGATAGTTAGTTGTTTGCCCCCTCATTTTTTTAGCATCGTCTAGTACTTTTTGAAATCCTTTATTATAAATTTAGATATGATAATATAGTTTTTAACATATACATACATATATTTATACATATACTTAAATTTGTATAGTTTTTCAAAAAGATTTTTTTTATTAATTTTACAAGTAAATATATATGTATACGTGTGCGTGCGTGTTTGTGTGTGTGTGTGTGTGTGTGTGTGTTTGTGTGTGTGTGTGTGTGTGTGTGTGTGTGTGTGTGTGTGTGTGTGTGTGTGTGTGCGCGCGCGCGCGTGCACGTGTGCATGCGCACATACATATACAAGCATAGGAAAGTGTGTTTGATGTCATAGTTATAATTTTATGAAATATACTAATAAAATTTATAGTATTTACCATTGCTGAAATTGGATTTTTCTATTTTTAGATAAAAATATAGATTCGATTGTTTGTGTGTAGGTTCAAACCTTAGGCTCAAGAATCTAACCCATTTTTGATCCTCTATGCATGTTTTTTAAATTATACAAAAACATTACTTATGCATAAAAATTTGTATGTTTAAGAGCATGTATATGTTTTTATTTATATTGATTTCAAGTCATTTGTGATCACTAAAAACATACAATTGTTTGATTTCACATGATTTTTTATCACTAAAGACACATAGTGTTTTGATTTCATGTGATTTTTTATCACTAAAGACATACACAAATATACATACAATATGTTCATAGTCCATATAGGTAGTTAGTTATTGTCCATAAAGTTGAACCATATGTCATGAGGAATTTAAATGTGGTTTAAGTGTCATTATATGTATATGTATATGTATATGTATATGTATATGTATATGTATATGTATATGTATATGTATATGTATATGTATATGTATATGTATATGTGTTAATATATATGTGACCATATAGAGGACATAGCCAAGATCATAATTGATTTGGGCCATATCGATCTCATGACCCTAATTTTTACTATATATGATGTTATTTTTCATTCAAATAACCATAATTTCATCACATAATAAACCATACAATCCATTATTTTAGTAATGGAGGTAAATATGGCCAATTTGAACCCAATCAACCTAGTTGTGACTACAGGATGTGATTTGGGGATTAATTAGCTCTAATTTCATGACATATTAAGCTAATTTGTCAATTGATTTAATATTTGAAGTAATTTGGGCCAAATTCAACTCTTAAACTTTTTGACTATATATGATGTGATTTGGGGCTCAATCAAACCAAATATCATCACAAACTAAACCAAGTACTCAATTATTTAAATCGTAGATTAAATTAGGGTTAATTTGAGCACATTTAACCTAAATACCACTACAAAAGTTATTTTTTACTTGATCGACCCAACTTTCATCAGATAATGAACTAATAAATTGATTGGTTCAATGAAAAATGTATTTTATATTGTATAGGATATGATTTGGCCCTTAATCAACTTCTAATATCATCACATAATGAATAAAAATTTTATTATTTAAATCATGGAGGTAATAATGTTCAATCTAGGGTCCTTGAATCAAGATATGACTATAAGATATGATTTCATGTTAAATTATCTTGATTTCATCATAGATCAAAGCAATTAGTTAATTGGTGCAATCAGTGATGTGATTTGTGAAAAATTGAGACATGAACCTAATTTTTACTGTATATTATGTGTTTTGGGATTAATTAAACCCAATGTCATCATAGAATGAACCAATTAATTGATTCAATCAATCATGGAAGAAATGAGGTCCAATTTGATGCCCTTCAACATAATTATTGCTAAAAGGTGTGACTAGGGTATCAATTTTCCCTAATTTTATCACTAATTGAGCCAATTAGTCAAGTGGTGCAATGGTTAATGTGATTTGTGCCAAACTAATCCCATTCCAAACCTAGTTATTATCGGAGTTGTTGTTGCCAGAATCTGGATAACGCGAGTGCAATGAAGACGTGATCACACAAGATGAACAAGTGCACACCACGAAGATGCTAAAGCAATTTGACAATGACAAGAAGATAAATTGCACAAAACAAAATGGAGAAACCAAATCTGAATTAGTAACATGAAATGGCCAAAATGAAGAATACATATAGGAGAGTTAGAAAGTAACTCCTCCACAAATGGTGGTCAAAGCACCCCAAGAATAGACTCCTCAAAAGGTGGTGACAAGGTGCTAAAAATAGAGAAATAACTCCCATACCCGAAATAGGAGTATCTTATGACACCTTATGACACAAATATGACACACAATCTCCACATAAGCTAGCCTATCCTATGAATGTAGGAAAACTCCATGTATGCACAAATATATGATATTCCCTAATTAATAAATAGGGAAAAATAAAAACCTACACTAATACCCCCCCATAAGCGCAGCTTAGGTGGGAAGTGTGGAAATGGGTCCCGACAACTAGGCCTGATGAGGTACCCATGTACAAATGCAATCTCCCATAAGATAGAGAAAAAGAGAAAACCCGTAGGAAAAAACTTCCCCCCAAAAGAGAGACATAAAAAAAAGAAGAGGCTAGAAGGCCCCCCCTGAAGATGATGTTGTTGTAGATGTAGACCGCACCCCAAGAAGAGCTCGTAGATGAATGAACTTACTCTCAGTGAAAGGTTTGGTGAAGATGTCTGCAACCTGCTCTGAAGACTGGCAAAATATCAAGTCAATGACCTGACTATGAATAAGCTCCCGAATGAAATGCATGTGAATCTCTATGTGCTTGGACCACTGGTACTGAACCGGATTTTTGCAAATCTGTATGGTACTCTGATTGTCACAATAAATGATGGTGGGCTGCCTAATAGGAATGCCAAACTCAGAAAGAATCCCCTGAAGCCAAATAGCCTCAGTGGCTGCATTAACAGCTCCCCTGTACTCTACCTTTGTGGATGATATAGCAATAGCATTCTGCTTCTTGCTAGACCAACTGATAGGACCTAAACCTAGAGAGAAACTGTAACCAGAATTGGACTTACGAGTCTATGAATTGCCAGCCCAGTCTGAATCTGTATATCCAACCAAGTCAACCTCTGTGCCAAATCTGTAGTGAATCCCATATCTATGTGAACCCTGTATGTAGTGCAAGATCCTCTTAGCTGCTTTCCAATGCAGCTCATGGGGTTCCTGCATGAATCTGGAGACAAGTCCCACTGTATATGAAATGTTGGGCCTGGTGTGAGTCAAGTAGATGAGACTACCAACAAGTTGTCAATACCGAGTGGCATCAACTAGTGGTGAAGAACAATCAGTCTCAAGCTTGACTCCTGATAGAAAGGGAGTCGGAGATGGCTTGCAATCAGCCATGTGAAATCAAGCCAACAAGTCGAGAGCGTACTTAGGTTGTGCAAGAGAAATCCCTGAATCTGACTGTGAGATCTCGATACCAAGGAAGTAGTGCAACAAACCCAAGTCTGTCATGTCAAATCTCTCCTGAAGAGATGCCTTCACTGCTGTAATAGTCGATGAAGAACTCCCAACAATCAAAAGGTCATCAACATATAGAACCAAAATCAGAAGCGAATCATCCTGCCGCAAGAAGTAGACATTAGGATCAGAATGGCACCTAGTGAAACCTGCTGTGAGAAGGAAGGAATCCATCTTGGCATACCAAGCCCGAGGGGCTTGTTTGAGGCCATAGATAGATTTCCTAAGTCTGCATACTAAGGAAGAATCCTGAGCAAATCCTGGCGGCTGCTCCATGTAGATCTCCTCCTCAAGGTCTCCGTGAAGAAAGGCACTCTTCACATCCATCTGATGCACATCCCAACCATGTGATGCGGCAATAGCCAAGGTGAGTCGGATAGAAGTCATCTTTGCAACGGGTGCAAAGGTCTCTGAGTAGTCAATGCCTGCCACCTATGAGAAACCCTTGGCTACCAATCACACCTTATACTTATCAACCGACCCATCTACGGCAAATTTGGTCCGATATATCCACCTACATCGAACCATCTTTCTTCCCTTAGGAAGTGAAGTCAAATCCCAAGTGCGATTTTTGATTAAGGAAGAATATTCTTCCTCCATAGCACTATCCCACTCAGGTACCCCCGATGCCTCTCGAAAAGTTTGTGGATCCAAAACTAAAGCAAAGAAGGCATGTGGATCTCTCTGAAAATCCCCCCTAGTACGTCTGTCATCTGCGGGGTCTCCTGCCCATGTGCCAGCACTCTCAAGTGTCTGTCTGGCCCAAAGTGGCCTAGAAGTGGGCGAGTCAGGTGCTAACTCCTCATCCTCTGACTGACTAGAGGTGGATGACACTGCATCACTGTCCTCACTGTCTGTATTTGAAGAAGAAGAAGATGACTCTGGCTCAAGAACCTGCTGTGGCTGATCTGAATCTGACGAGGAATCATCATGAAGAAGTAGATCCGATGAGGGAGAAGAAGTGTCAAGTGTTGAGTCTCTAGGACTCTCCTGAAAATGGACACTTCTCTCGATGAACAACTCATGTGTGACGGGGTCTAGAAGGCGATATCCCTTAATACCATCCGAATATCCTACAAAGATGCAAGGCTTGGACTGACGTTCCATAGCTTTGCGTTTCTTCTTCGGAATGCGGGCCATGGCTGGGGATCCGAAAACTCTAAGGTGCTCAACATCAGGTTTCCTTTTATGCCAAGCTTCAAAGGGTGTTATCCCTTTCAAAGCTTTGTGAGGAACCCTGTTCTAAATGTAGCAAGCACAATTGATGGCTTTGGCCCAGTACTGTGGTGCTAGGGATTTAGAGTGAATCATACAGCTACCCATCTCTTTCAAGAACCTATTCTTGCGTTCTGCAACCCCATTTTGTGAAAGACTGTAGGTGACTGTGCGCTGCAAATCAATCCCCTCTGTGGTGCAAAACTGCTCAAACCTGATGCTGACATACTCCCCTCCATTATCAGTTCGAAGAACCTTGATGGATTTCTCACTCTGTTTCTCAACAAGAGCCTTGAAGTCTAGAAAATGTTCAAACACTTCAGACTTTTGTTTGAGAAAATATATCCAAGTGTACCTAGAGAAATCATCAATGAAAGTGAGGATGTACTTGGCCCTTGTAAAAGATGGTTTGGGAAAGGGTCCCGATACATCACTGTGGACTAACTCCAAAGGTTGTGAAGCCCTCCAAGCTTTACCTTTGTCAAATTTTTCTTCGGGATGCTTCCCAAGGGAGCACCCCTCGCAAAGTCCTTTTGAGAATTGGACACGAGGCAAGCCAATGACCATGTCATTTTTGTAAAGTTGCTCAAGGTAGCGGTAGTTAAGGTGGCCAAACCGCTCATGCCATAATTTGCTAACTCCATCTGAATGAGTCAGCAATGCTGTAGGAGAAGAATCTGATACAAAATGTGAAAAGGTGTATAACCTTGCTTGGTGATCTACCCTTCCCACTGCCACTATAGTATCACTATGCAACTCCCTGATAGATACAGAATCTGGTGAAAACTCAACTCTCATGCCCCGACCAATGTGAGTGATTTGGTACACTGATAAGAGATTGATTGAAAGAGAAGAAACACTTAAAACATTGTTGAATGTTCCTCCTTCCATTTCAACTGACCCTCTCCCTGCAACGGAAACTGAAGTGTCATCACCCAAACTAATTGAAGTCATGCTACAAGGCTCTAAAGATGAAAACTTAACTAGTGAAGAGCCCATGTGGTGAGAAGCACCCGAGTCAATGACCCATGAAGATGTGGAAGCTGCTGTAGCTACAAGGGCCTTGCCCTTTTCTTTCTCCTTACCCTTGCCTTTTGCCTTAGTAGAATCTTGGGTTGATGAATTCTGCTTGATGGACTCAGGAACACCTATGTTGTTCTTCTCTAGAAGATGAGTTAGGTGGTCTATTTGTTTCTTCAAGCACTTGTGTTCATCATGCCCATTCTTTTTACAATAACCACACTTAACCTTCTCCTTCTTAGGTTTAGCATTGGAAGATGAAGACTCAGTGTTGTTTTTGGCAGGGTTGGTGTTTTCTTTCTTTTTCTCTTGATCCTTGTTCTTTTTTTTTCTCCTTTGTTGAAGTCTTGTCCTTACCATTTCCAGCTATCAAAGCTTGGGGTTGAGTAGACTTCATTATGCCCATCTGAATTAGCTTATCTTGCTCCCTAGTCAAGTCGGCAATGAATGAATCCAAAGAAGGCATTTTCCATGTAGTGCCAAGGGCACTTTTAGTGGCATGGAAAGTGGAGACAAAGACTAAATAACTTGGACCTAACTTTGCGAGAATAGAAAGTATGAGTTGATCATCTTTCTTCTCTATTTCGCATTCTTTCAATTGCAATCTAAGGGCCTTAAACTTAGTAAAGAAGTCCTGTAGGGTGTCAAAGTTACTAGGACTTAGACTTATGAGTTCGTTTTCGAGCTCATGACCTCTCATCTCATCAAGCTTCCCAAACAACTTTTCTAAGGTGTGCCATATGTCATTAGGAGTTTGGGAGGATTCTAAGTGGAAGAGAAGTTCTGGAGACACAGACAAACTCAGTAATCCAAAGGCTTTATCACTACGGTTGTACCACTTAACCTTTTCAGCATCTGTATTAGGTTCTACTTCTGTACCCATTGTGATCCTATACAACCCTTTGCTTGTAAGAATGATAGACATTTTAACTTTCCATTCATGATAGTTGAAGGGTGTTAGGGGTTTGAGTTGAAAAGAATCCATTTTTCGCTGAAATTAGGTGAAGTCGTGTTGATTGCAAGTTGTGATTGTATGCAGAAAGGAGAATGAAAGTGAAGTTGCAAGTTGTGGAAAGCAATCACACCCCCCCAAAATATTGAGCCCCCCCAAGTATGCAAGTGCACGCTCAAAAGACGTCGGACTCAGCCGAAAATGTGTCTTAGAGCAATCAGTGCAAGACAAAAGCAAACAGGACGTTGGACTCAGCCGAAAATGCGTCCTAGGAGACCCAAATTTTGGCACTTTATAAACTAGTGCGTTTTTGAAAAAGAACAAGTCTACGCTGTGGAGAATTGAATTACAAAAACTTTTGCAAAAAACGGCACCCAAAACCGAGTTACCGTTTGCAAGATTTTAAAGTTACAACTTTCCCGTAAACTAGTGTTTTTACAAAAAAAAACACTAAAACGTTAAAAAAATGCTGTTATGAGGAGAGAAAATGGCCTTCCAACCACTCGTTGGATTCGGCACGGAATGAAGAATCCAAATGAAGTTTTTATGAGGGGGAATTGGCCTCCTACCAACCCAGGCCTCACCCTTTGTCTTCGACAGGCGAAAATACAAGTTTAAATTGAAAATCCCCAAAATTCAAAACTGTCTAAAATTCTTAATATTCAGTCAAATTGACTGATTTTTGTTTTATCAAGTCAATTTTACACTAAGAAAATAAATCAAAGACAGTTTGGATAGAAGCCATGTGTCCAACGGATGCCAAGAAGGATGCCAAGTAGGGAGGGGCGTCCAAAAATGCACAGTGCAGAATTTTGCTTAGAAAAAACAAAAGGAATAGCAGACCTGTGCTGGACCGTACGGCTTGCTTGGTGCCTTGCTGGACACTGTGGAGTGGCAGAACTTCACCAAAAAGGAAGCGCAGAAGCTTGTTTCAGACAGCAAAACAAATGCAGCAGTGGCGTCCCAAAAAAAAGCGCAGTTTTGAATTCGCTGGTCAGAAATGACAAAAAAAATAGCAGATTGTTTCTTCCAAAAAAGAGCAGACCTGGACCATCTGAGGCGCCTAGTAGAAGCTTGGCATGACCATAGAATTTCAACTCACAGCTGCAGAAAAAACTGCTGCGCAGCAAAGAAAATATTTTGCAAAGAAACAAAAAATAGCAGACCTGTTGCTGGGCGCCGTACGGCCAGCTTGGCGCCTGACAAATGGAGAGGATTGCTGCTTTGTTGACGCTGTAGAAAGGAGGTGCAGACCAGAAGAGGGTTGAACGCTGCTCCTTGAAGTGAAGACAACCAAAGTCCAAGGATTTCCAAGAAACCAATACCAAATTTGGACAGAATTTTATTTTTAATTTTGATCAAAAATAAAAAACTCCACTCCTCTTGATTTCAAAATAAGCTAAAAGCAAAAACATACACAAGATTACCGGTTTTGCTCTGATACCATATCGGAGTTGTTGTTGCCAGAATCCGGATAACGCGAGTGCAATGAAGACGTGATCACACAAGATGAACAAGTGCACACCACGAAGATGCTAAAGCAATTTGACAATGACAAGAAGATAAATTGCACAAAACAAAATGGAGAAACCAAATCTGAATTAGTAACATGAAATGGCCAAAATGAAGAATACATATAGGAGAGCTAGAAAGTAACTCCTCCACAAATGGTGGTCAAAGCACCCCAAGAATAGACTCCTCAAAAGGTGGTGACAAGGTGCTAAGAATAGAGAAATAACTCCCATACCCGAAATAGGAGTATCTTATGTTCTTAGAATAGAATGTGATGTGGGAATAACTTATCTCAAATTCGATAATGAATTAAGCCAATTAGTCAATTGGTGAAATTAGTGATGCAATTTGGACCAAATTGAGCCCCATAAACCTAATTTTGACTCTATAGGATGTGGTAATAGTCAATACCTATGTCATCACATAATGAACCAAATAGCCAATTGGTTCAATCAAAAAGTCTATTAGGGCCAATTTGACCACATTCAACCTAACTACAAGTATAGGATTTAATTAGGGGTTTTATCCCTAATTGTATCATAGATTGAGCCAATTAGTCACTTACTTTAATCACATCATGACTTGGGCCAAGTTTAACCCCTTTAAAACCTAATTTCAATTGTATATGATATGATATATGGTTAAAATTGGAATCAAATTTATCATTTCATTAACAAAATAATCAGTTCATTTAATTAGGAATATAATTGAGGCTAGTTTGAGCCTTTTAAATCTAATTAAAAGAATAGGACTTGATTTGGAATGAAATTAACTTTTATTCCATCATGAATTGATCCAATTAATTAATTGGTATAATTAGAGACGTGATTTAGGCAAAGTTGAGGCCCATGAACTTAATTTATGGCTCAATTAATTTTATAGGATTTAATTTGTGGATAAATTAATGCTAAATTTATCACAAATTCAATCAAAGAGATAATCGAGGTCGATATGAGCCCCTTGAACTTGAATCTAACTATTGGACATGATTTGAGTTTAAATTATCCTCATGAACCTAATTTTGACAACATAACATATGATTTTTGTATCAATCAACCCTAATATTATCAGATAATGAAATAAATAATTAATTGATTCATTCACAAAGATAATTTTGGCCAATAGGATCCCATTCAACCAAATTATGCCTATAGTATATGATTAAAGGCTCAATTATCCTTAATTTTATCATAGATTGAGATAATTATTCAATTTGTGAAATCATTGATGTAGTTTGAGATAAATTAAGCCCTATATAAACTTAATTATAACTATATACAATGTGATTTTGGGCTCAATAGACCATAATTTAATCACCAAATGAATAAAAGAATCAATTGTCTCAATCACATATCTAATTAGGGTGAATCTGAGGCCCTTGAACCTAATTATGATAATAGGATGTGATATGGGGATAAATTGGCCCCAATTCTAACATGAGTTGAGTAAATTAGTCAATTGGTGTAATTAGTGATATAATTTAGGACAAATTAAGCATCATGAATGTAATTTTGACCATATAGGATCTATTTTGAGTATCAATAAACCAAAATATCAGTACATAATAAAACAAATAGTTTATAGGTTCAATCATAGAGGTAATTAGGGCTAATTTTAACCCCCTGAGCCTAACTACAACTATAGGATTTGACTGGGGGCTAAATTAGCCCTAGTTTTATCATTAATAAAGCTAATTAGCCGATTAGTAAAATTAGTTACATTATTTGGGCCAACTTGAACCCCTTTCAAACATATTTTTGATGTTATAAGATGTGATATAGGCTCAATTAGCACTCATGTTAATACAACATAAACCAAATAATCGATTGGTTTAATTAAGAATTAAATTCTAGTGTTAATCTGAGCCCCTTGAACTTAACTATAGGATGTGATTTATGGATAAATTATCTCTAATTCCATCATTAATTAATTTAATTCATGAATTTATGAAATTTGAGACATTATTTGGGCCAAACTGAGATATAAAAACTTAATTTATGGCTTAATTGATTATAAAGGATGAAATCTAAGGCTTATTCAACTCTAATTTTATCACAAATTGAATCAATTATTAAGTTATTGTAGTTAATGATAAGTTTTATGAGACAACGAGCCCCTTATATGGGTAAAATGTGTGGATAACAAATTATATTAATAAGTGTGTGCACATTATAGTGTGTATGCCTTTCTTTCACAAAAATATAATTATTTTTCCAATTTTATTATATTTTTGTATCAAAATTTATGTATCTAAGGTTATGTTATATATCATTTTTCACTCTACATAGTGCAACAAGTTATTTTTTAATATTTATCCCCACCATCAAAATCTATCAACTTTTTTTAATATTGGGTAATGGACTTCATTTCAAACCCAAAAAAATTTAAATCATAAAACTTTGGAGCAATTGAAAATGTTTAGTGAAAAATAAATGGGAGTAATATAAACATTTCAAGCAAGGCATGGTATATATACTAGCCTAAATGAACTAAATGTCATAAATAATGATGAAATTAATAATGTGAGTGAATTTTTAGTTACATTTTTAAACTATATTGAATGTCTAAATTCAAGTCAAAAAGATTTAATTTTTTTTTATGTTGATAATAGTTATGATTATTTACCACCTAAAAATGAATAAACTTACTTGGAAACATAGAATAATTAAAATAATAAGGAATAAAAATCCATGGAATCACTGAATAGTGAAGTAACATAAATAAAATTTCATGGAAACACTAGATAGTGAAAGTAAGAATGAAGCAAACTATAAAAGGGCACAAAATTAAGAAACTAGTAACAAATATAACAATATGGAAACATCAATAAAAAAAAAGTACCATTAGTAACACCGCCAAGCATTTTTCATAGAAGACCCATGTATTTAATTGAATTTGATGAAAACATTTCAAAACTAGTGCCTAATAAAAAGTTTGAACCAAATTCACAAAGAAAATCTAAAATAATTTTGGATAATTAATTTGAAAATTTAAATGATTCTTGAATAGTTCAATTTTTTTTTGCACTGATAAAATTACTTAAGATGAGACCTATAATGAACACCCTATGACTAAGAACATATAATATTAATGATGAAAACAAGGAAAGTATTGAAAATTTACATAAATCATGTCATATTGTAGGTGTGAAAAAATACACCAAAGATGATAACACTACTAAAAACATAATTACAATTTTTATAGTAAGAAGTCAAATAGGGAGAAAACACTTGATTAAAAAAATAAACAAAGCACTAAACATAGACATAAAAAACTAATAAAAGTAATTAGGAGATATAAAATAATTTATGATGCCAATAAAAAATGACTTATGGGAATTCTCTAGTGAACTTCCATGAAATGAAAATGCTATATTTTATGCTTTCAAATATTTAATTACATAATTATGAAGATACAACATAAGAGTTTCACCCAGTATAAGAGATGTAACGAAAGGAAGAGCTGGTTCTCATAATGATGAACCACATCTAAGAATTTATTGAATATTAATCAAACACAACTTTACTCTAAGTTTTTATATAAATATCCAAAAATTTATATTATTCAAATATATTTTGAGATGGCCAAACCCTTCTATGAAAATAAAATCCCACACACACCACTCGTAATTATAGGAAACATGTTGAATTTTCAATGCAATATGATGGTTTTCATCATGTATGTTGTACTTTTCATACTAAAAATATTTTTTATAAGGGTGGCATGGAAGTTAAACCAAAATTAACAAGGTTATCTTCTTTTGTTTTTGGTGTGCTTGTTCTCTTGGATGATTTTTTATGTGTAATTCAAACATTACATATATTAGATTATGGGCTAATTTTAGTTTCATAGGGTTATCCTTAAGATATAATTCCATCATATTTGAGACTAGGTTATATGATAAAATAATATATTTCATCATGATTGTGTCATTATTTATCTTATAGGTGATGTTCCTCAAATTCGGCCATGTTCTATTTCCATTCCATATAACCAAGTCATAAGAAGTACATAATCCCTATAATTATACTCTATAGTATGTAACTCAGCCATATACATCTTGATATGTCCTTTCCAAATATGGAATTATTATTCTAACCATAACAAAAAAATTCACTCCACCCTTGTTTCTCAAATTAATGCCTTGGTTATTTTTTATTTGCAGATTGAAATACCCTATTAAAAATTCTTCCCTCAAGGTGATAAATAATTAAATATTAGGTTTTAGAGACACATAAGGGTATTAAACTATAAATTTCTATTATTTTATGTTTTAAATCCTATAAAAATAATTTAGTAGGCACCAAGCCTAGCTATTGACTCATTTTCCTTGATTTTCAACCATATGCATTATTTATTTGGGTTATTTTTCTCTAATTTTAAAATTAAACACCATGTTTATTTGATTTTAAACGTGACTCATCCATGCCCATTGTGAATTTCATCCCTTTCATTACAAATTTATATTTTATTATATGCTTCAAAATTTGAGTCTTTCTAACCTTTGTGCTCATTAGTCGCATAAAGAATGAAAATATTTATTCCCTCTACTACAACCAGGATCTATCATCCAAGGGTAAATTATAAATTTATAACTTACCATGGTCAATTTCTTTGGGGCGGGGGGGATTCCTATTTATTATGTGTCATTTATGTGTATGATATGGGTATTTTTTAGTTTAGAACCATGCCCATTTTCCTGCATCTTGTGTTACTTTCACTTTCTCCCATTATTTCTTTCTCTCCTATTATTGTGCATTACAACCTTAACTCTACATATAAATATATGCATGTACCTATAAGAATCCTTTCATTCCTTAGTCTAATGATATCATCTTATATATATATTTTTTTAAATCTTACATGTCTATCCTTTTCACATTGCTATCATTTTTTGAATCTTCTTTTCTTACCAAATATTCCATATCCATTATATCTAGTCTAAAAGGAAATATCTTGATAGTTTATTTATATTCTCATACTCAACATATTCATTGAATCCTTTAATAATTATATGTTTTCTCCTATCATATTTATCATTTCCTTCACTTATTTGCATCCTAAGTTATCTATTTGTGATCTCTCTCTTTTTATCTAATGGTGTTCTCACTCCCTGGGCCTACGACTTGAAATCCTCAATTTTATCTCTTAATTTTTTATTATTTTTTTGTGTTTTAAATTTTGGATGTATTTTATTTTATTTTTGGTATGTCATTTCCTAATAACACCTTTATTTTATTTTACTCTATAGTTTTTATATGGTACATTTTTTTAATCATTATTCGCTTATGTTACCATGTTTTCATGTTGTTTTGCAGGTTGTTTACTTCCTTAGTTATTAATTTATTCTCTCTCAAAAGTTTTTAACTTTATTTTATGATTTATTTCATCTTTTTTTCCTCATAGTGCTCCTTTGATTTTAAGTCTTCAATCCTTTTTTTATATTCATTAATTCATTAAAGTATAGTTTTAGTTACCATATTAGTGGTGTTGATGTAGGGTTATATAGTTATTTGATTTATTTTTTCTCTTTGTTACTTTCTCCTTTGCTTTCCAAATATGTTTCATTATCATTTTTCTTGTTATAATCATCCCTTTATCCTTTGTTATCCAATAAATGACAAGAAGAGGGGGATGAACTTAATTGCATCAAATGGTGATAATAATAATAATAATAATAATAATAATAATAATAATAATAATAATAATAATAATAATAATAATAATAATAATAATAATAATAATAATGCTTCAAACACATTTTATATACATTTATGAGATCATTATAATTCGTATGGTTTTATTCATTTTTTATTCCTTAACCATGATGTTGAAATCATGGTGAATAGATGTTCAATTATGTATCAATTTATCAATAAGATAATGTCCTCCATGAATTTCCAAATCTTTATCATGCTAATTACAATAAGAGCATGGATCATAAATGTAAGAAGGATATACATGCTTTGATACATTTTATAATATTAATTAAATTATCATATTCTTAATCATAAAATGAATATTAAATGGTTCCTAAGATATATACATATAATTCAAAAAATATATAAATATATGTTGTACATGATTAATTATGCAAATACCAAAGAAAGTCACTAAAACTAACTTTTGCATCCATTCAAACCTCTTTCAAAGGAAAACTAAAATTAAACTAAGTCCTATCTTGTAAGGCACATTATAAAATAATAACTAAATATTAAAATATATTTATATCATGATAAATTTTGAATTATAGGCTAATTTCTTAAATCATTGATATAAATCACTTTATATTACTATATCTTAAATACCTAAAGTTTCAAGTTATTTTTATTGATTTTAGAGGTTTTTGTTGTATTTATTTTTATCAAATTTGGGATTAATAGATATTAAACCCTGAATGTGAAAAAATTCCAATTAAAATAATAATTGATAAATTAACTACAAATTAATCATTTATGATTTAGAACTTGATAAATAAAGAAATATTCTAAAAATGTAAAGTAATAAAGATGGATAACTTAGCTAGAAATGGAACATGCAAGACTATGACAACGAGTGTGTAACTATTTGTCTAGTTTTGATAGGTCATGGTGAATTTGGAATAAGACTTTTAATCCCCTTAGGATAAGGCCACTTTATCTAAATGAGGACACTTTGTGATAGTGTTTTTAGTCCATACCAACATTTGGTATGTTTTATCTCTATATGTAAAAATGGGTATTTTTGCTTTCACATGTAATTCCTATATGTTGGATCAGATATGTGTTTGCTATTAAATCCACTATGTGCCTTTTTCTTCACTTAGAAACATAGATCAATAGAAAATTAAGAATAAACAAAATAGTAGTAAAAATGGTTTAGTGGTTGAAGTTGTGCTTAACCTCAACACCCATTGTCTTGAGTATTTCTTACATATCAATACTCTAAAAAGGGATCAAAATCCATGTAATTATTCAATGTTACAGTCGTATGTGTGAAATATTCATGGAATGATAGATGTTGGTGCAATCACAGTGTAATTATATGCTTTAATAATATCCTGTGACCTTTGAGGTGTATACATAAATAGCTTAGTGATACTAGGATTGTGTGGACCTAGAATTGGGAAGAATATATGCTTTATTCTCAATGGGCAATTAAATTTTATAGTGAATTTTTAATCATATGAAAATATAGTGAGAAAATGGTTAGAGTATGTATATTTATGGTGATCCTTTGGTAAATTCATATAATGGGACTTAAAATATGTGTGAGATATTAGGTGAATTGATATTGGAGAAAATATCCATTAATTGGTGGGAGAATGTGGCTAACATATTTAGACACTACCAATGAGTGAGATAGTCTTCAAGGAGTGATCCTATCTAAGGAGTAGAAATGGAAAAAATGGAAGTGTGGATCAGTTTGATAGTGATTTTAGGTCTTTTTTAAGTGGTGAATACGAATAATAAAAAACAATTTTTTTTGAGGTAACAGTCATCCACATATAAATAAAGTAATTATGGTTTAGAGTCATGTAACTAAGCATGGCATAAGTGTGTAAAAGGATTGGTCACATGTGCATTATTTTAGTAATAAATTATATATTTAGTGACTACATTTGACCCCATTTTATTTTAGTAATGTAATAAAGTGAAATTACTAGAGTAAAAGTAAGAGACTTATACTTGAACTATCTTTGAAAAATAATTTCAAATAAAATAAATATTTTGAATTGTGCTTCATGTAAACCTACAATGAGACATGTATAAATCAATACTTACTTAGGATGACAATATGAGAGTAAAGAAAATAATCTTATAGATAAAATAAAAATGAATGATTAAACATATTTAGGTATATAAACCGTTGTGTTTTCCAATGTAAAAAAGGTGACTAGAGAGGGTATGATCCTTAGATATTATCTATATTTAAAAATTGGATTAAAATATGCATTCCTCAATCATCATTAGAATAAGAGTGTGTTTAAGAACATAAAGTGTGTTTCACTACATCAATACATACCCAGGTAGTAGAGTAGCATGGAATCCATGTATGAGTTCCAATAGATTTTTCTAATGAAAAATTACTATAAAATCATAAATTAATCATTGTAGAAGGAAAGAGATTGAAAAAATAGTGTAAAACTTTGAAAAAATAGTATAATATGATTTTTTTTATAAATCATAGAAAATGGTGTGAGTTTTCATTTCTTGTATAAAAAATTGGTGCAAAACTGAGTAACAGAAGTGACCATGTTCCACACACATGACCCAAATCTAATATCTAAGTATCAAAATTCTTGAATTGAGTAATATTAAATGATTTTATTTGTAAAAAATATGTGATAATTTATAAACCATACCACACATGATGCCCCAAAATTTTATTAACTTTTGAGAAAAAGTAAGTATGAACTTCTATAATTAATTTTCATAATACTAAACTATTTTGTGGACTGTGTGTTATTCTAAAAACTTGGAAAAATTAATTTTAATTGTTACAATAAAAACACATTTATATGGACATATTCATCTTCTACCCTTGTCTAAATGGAGTGTTGTTGTTTGAAACTACTTTCTAGGTGGAAGTTAAACATGCATCATCAACTATGAATATAAACCAATCAAAAAGTTATACTTACTTGTATATAACATTGTAATCAGTTGATCACTATTTGAGAAACCCACTAGCACTCGTGACAGTATCATAAAATAGATACATATATCTAAAAACCCATCAAAGGAATAATCCTATATCCAAGTATAAATACAAATTAAATTTAATGTTTATTGCTTCTATGTGTTAAACAACAAACATTGAAATTCATTTTACATTAATCCTGGTGTTGTGCATAAAAACATATGTGGGATAATTAAATTTGGTTTGAACCCTATTTAGAGTACTTTTAGGGATGTCCAACCCAAAGGGATAACACATTCTACAAGTCATCTTATAGTTGAAAGTGTGATTAGGGTTTAAAAAGGATGGAGAAGTAACTCATGGATTATTTCATAAGACTATAGGTGAACACACACATAAGAAGCATATAAATTCCTAGCATATGGGTTTGATGATTTTTAGACCTACATAGCATAAGGTAAACTCAAAATAATGATATGAAAATTATGGTCATTACAAGTGTCACACTATTATCATCAACTTGAAAAAAGGATTTGAGTTATACTTTTTTTTATTTGATATATACCTAAGAACACAAAGAGCATTTTTACAAACCATTGGTAATTGTTTAGAGTGACATAATACATAAACAAGATCATTACATCTCCACTTTTTTTCTTTATCAATTTAAATAATCTAATTTCAAATTAGTGTACCCCTTTTCGATTCATATTTGCATGTTATTTATATATTTTACAAAATCTAAATATCCTTAGTTCTAATTTATTTAGATCACATTAATAAGAAACTGTTAAAGCATATGTACTGTATTTTTTTTATTGTTTATAATTTGGTTAGTTAGCATATATTATAATGTAGTATATTTTTGAAGAAATGGAATAAATAATTTAAACATGTTAGAAACACATGTAGAATTAAACGAAACTATATATTTATTTCCTTGTTTCAAAAATGAAAAACAAAACTCAAATTTTAAATGACATGATGTATAAATCAAATTAATAAGGAAGGACATCACATAATCTTTATAAGATAATTACATAAAAAATAGACATCGGTAAAAAATCACAAAAACATAATTTTTCACTTTGTCCATAAATAGAATATATATGTCCAATAAATCTCAAAAATAAAATTATGTTTTAACAAATTTCATGTGTGAGATACATTGTCATTGTTATATATAATATCTACAACATTCAATGGTGTATATGGTCACATTATTGGTGAAAAGTCACTTTAAAATTATAATATCCTAGAATGACAGGAGGATGAAAAGTGAATGAGATAAATTGAATTAGAAATATAGAATTATCAAAATAGTATGCACACCCACACACACACAACTATCCCATGTCCCCTTAAATTTGATGGGTTAATAAAAAAATGTGTTGAGAGCTTATAGAAAAAAAGCAACAGAGAAACATATATTAGAGATGTCAAAGGAGAACATGGCCCTATATCCATTGATTACATGAAGATGATGTTATTTGATTATGTATCACATCATCCTTGTGCACTTAGCAAACTCATGACCATGGTTCTTCATCTTAGTTTTACACATGCCTTATTTTCATAAACCTCATATTTAATTAAACTTATGACTCTTGGACTATCTATTAGTCTGACCAGATTTATATTGATGACATAGACATCCCATCTTACCCAAAATTCTTAAATTATACTTTTATGACACCTCTTCAAGTTTTGAGCCTAAGTATGTTCTCCTTCTCCCTAGGCACTAATGTCTAAGTTAGATAATATCTTTGATGCTATTGTCTCTGCCCAACACAACTATCTAGTTCCCTAAAAGACATCCAAATTACAAATGAAACATTTCATAATGGTCAACCTAAGTGATTTAATGTGAGTTATTTCCCAATAATATTGGTATAAATACAATAAAAAAACCCTCGCTCATTCCTGACCTAGAAAGGATGAAAGAGACTAAGACACTTATCAAAAATCACTCTATCAATCACTCAATTGATCAAATCTTCCATATTTCCAAACCACTCATGGGTATAACATATTTATAGGTTTGAATTACTAAATGAGTAGTCATAAGGTCATATTTGCTAAGTTACAAGCTAGGTCACTATTGTACTTTATTTTTTTACTATATAATTCACACACAAGCCAACACATAAGGGATAACTACATGAGTTTGAGGCCCTCTTCTAGATTATTGGCTATGTATACAGTTTATTTTGATAGTGGGGTCATTGTAGGTCAACTCAACACCATGTTACCATTAACTTATTTTCCCAATGTCACATTGAAGATGCAAATCTAGGATTTTACCATTTCACCAAGAATGATAGTCCATGACCCATATCTAAATGGACCAGAGTGAAGGCAAATAAAAACATAGAATCATCCAAGTTATCACATCATGTTTCAATGATTATTCTATACAAGACACTAGCACTAAACCTAGACATTAGTATCAATACAACTATCCTAGGCTGATAAAAGTGTCCAGAGAGTTAGAGGCACTAGATCTAGAATATAATAGTTGATCAAAAGTTATATTCCTCTTTGATCACCACTTGTATCAGATCCAAAATTATATTCGCATAATAAATAACTAAGTACTTTATTTCATGTCATATTTATATATAACATAGTTATACTTTCCATTAATATCTTATCTCATCATAAGAAATTTAGGATATGGTACATCTAAATTTAGCACATTAGCTAGCCTACTATAGATCCGATATTCACCCTTGTGCCCTATCATTTATATACCTTTAACCCTAACCACTAAAATGGTATCCACATCCAAATTAGGGTCAAACATTTAATGAACTTGATATTTGAACATCATTATTAAATAAGCATTATCTTGTAGATGTTTATCTCCTACCTTGTCCTAATCTTTGTATTATTTTTCTCTTGTATCATGGATGACATTTAACACTAATTATTATGAATATGAAACCCTTCAACAATATCTTCAATGAGGGATCAAAATCCATTAATCTTGCATTCTACCAAGTTCTAAGGCAAATAATATAAAAGCTTTTAATGGTTGTATCTACTATCCCTTTAATCAAGTCCATGATTCCATACTTTCAAGACATGCTTTAATCCATCCCAATGAGGATCCAAATCATATTCCCTTTCTTTCAAGACATGCTTTAATCCATCCTAATGAGGATCCAAATCATATTCCCTTTCCTTCTATACCAAAATTGATCCCCCAAGGAGATAAGGAAATTTAATTTATTTGTGACCATTTTCATCAACTACATAAGGAAATCATGGAGGAGTTGTGAGTCAATAGTAGAAAAAATGTTCATTCAAGTTAATTGATTAAAATCCCTCTTATTTATACATTTTGAAATAATATTCCCCTTATTAAGGGTGATAATCCTTCTTAACCTTTATTTAATATTAAAAAAAATTGAGAGATTACCCAAGGAATTATGGCATATTTACCAAGTAATATTAATTAATCAAGAAAATTGAAACATACTACATCTATAGAGAAAAATAATATTAATATTCAAAATAAGAGACATGTACGAATGTTAAGCAAGGTGTCTCAAAAATTAGATTCCTACCTCATCAAAATAGGTACCTTCAACAATGCTTCCTCAAGTTACACTTGTTATATCTTTATAGAAGGTGAATCAATAAAGTTCTAAATCCATTCCAAGCTCTTCAAATAAAACATCAAGGGCAACAAAAATCTAATATCCATTACCATTACCAATGTATCCAAAATTCAAGGATTACAAACTTACACTTATTGTACATTAAGATGATGATACTCATATGCCTACTTTCAAAAGAGGTGGTAGTTTAGAATCAATGATAACAACTATATCAAACACCACCATACCCATTTATTATCTTATATATATATATATATATATATATATATATATATATATATATATATATATATATATATATATATATATATATATATGACTAGAACTATTGGGGACCTTCAAAAATAGGTTTTTATACTTCAAACGCAAGTGGATTAATATAATGTAAATTTACATGTTACCGCATTTAATAATCAACTTCTTGCACAATGTATAATTGAATATCATTATCTACCTAGTTTTGAGTTACCACATTTACTTATATCTGAGATCCATAAGTATCTACTTGGGCACATTCTAAATTATGTACATTCTCTTGGTCAATGGGTAAATGATGACAAACTAATATTAAAAGTATTGAATATGAACATTTTTGATGGGGCTCACAATTGGTTCTATATCTTACCAAAATTTTCATTAAAGACTTTTTAAAACTTTAAATATGCTTACTTCAAGGATTTTAATATTCACAAGGTGTTAAAACTTAAAATATAACATTTGCATAATTTCATACAATGTGATGATGTGTCCTTTCAAGATTATATTATTCAATTCAAAAGTACATCATATGACCTAGCATTTAGACCCTCAAATTTGAAGGATTATAAGATTGAATGCTTCAATAATATTATTGATCAACAGAAGTTGAATATATATAAGGGGAAATTTGGTTAACAAAACTATAGTCTTGTAACCATTATCAACATTTTTATAATGACTACCTAATTATATTCTACCTAATCACCTAACATACATTATAACTAAGCACCTAACCTCTACTCCTAATCAAATAATTGAACTGTATTAACAATACAATGTAATATATGTCAAATTTCACCAACATTCCCCCCTTTATTACATTTTTTCTACAAACATAATCTTTCTTGATAGTGGTCCCCCTTTTATTACAAAATTGTAAAAATATTTACACTCTCTATGCAGCCTACTCACTTTCTGAGGTGGCATGCCATTTTTGTGGCTTCAAGATCTTGGTGATACCTTAGTTTTTCCTTGCAGGATTACCAAAAACCTAGAAGTGTTAGGAACACTTCTCTCTACTAACCATGAACCTGGAGGGTTATAGGAGGTTTCTACTGCACTTTGATGGTTTTCTAGATTACCACAAACCCTTTTCCAAGAACCAAGTTCTAATTTCATGCTTTTTCTCCCCATAATGTTTTTTTTCAATAGGTACCAAACTGGAAAATAATGCTCTGCAACTTATTAAAAAACACACTATAAAACATAAAACAAACACACCAAAATTTATCATCATAGCAATGGTGTGACCCCATCGTAGGTGACTCATGAGAGGAGACTAGTTGTCCTCCAACCTCTGTGTATCCTCCAACCTCTAGTAAATGAAGCTACTTCACTTAGTCGATGTCTCAATGAAGCTCATATGCATGTCATTTATGACGGCAAAACTCTCCCACTAAACATATGACTCAGGACATCAGGTTCACCTAATATGCATCCATACAAGAGATTTATTGAATTTTGATAATATCATATGTATAATGAACCCACAACAATAATGACTCTAGATGACATGACTTTTTTGTTTCATTTTTAATTTTGACTCATAAATCCAACATATCTTAAAACTAACTTTTTGACACTTCAAATTTTAAATTCTAAAATAAATTACTTCAAACTTATTTGATAAATTAATTAATTCTAACTAATCTAGAATTAAATACTTTGAGAAATTTATTCTACACTTCTCAATTTTGGCAAAGTTTGATGAACTACACTTTATATTATTAAATCTAGATAGGAGGAATGGGGCATATTCAACAGAGATGCCATGATTTCCTTTGACTAGACTGCACTAAGAATTAGCATAGAGATCTTAATGTTCATACGTCAAAGCTCGGTTCCCCTTCATTATGTAATGACATCAATTTCAATTTTATCACCAACTGTTAGTGGTTAGGCTAACATCAAATCACCTTCAAAGCAATATCCCATAAGCGCTAAGATATTTAGATGGTGTATCCTTGTTAGAGTGGCCAAATCATTTCTCCACTATTCTTTACCTCAACTACTGCCAGTGAGCATGTTCTTTACTACAACTTTTCTTCCATCACACAAAGTCCCCAAGCAAAAATGGTACCACAATCCCTTTTGCCCAATACTTCGCTAAACATTTTTGTTGCTTTCACCAATTCCAATCTATTTTTCACAGAATGGAATACTTCTATTATCTTTGCCTTATGGGTTTGTTATGAACTTTTCTGCTCGAAATATAAATCAAAATCAAAATCTAGCCTATGGTAAAAACTATTAAATATACTCACTCAGGATTATTCCTTTCATATTAAGAGGCAATTCAGACTACAGCTACCCTTCATAAAACATCTAAAATTCCATCTCATTAGTGTAGCTCTGATACCAATGAAGAATTATAAGACTGGATGCTTCAATAATATTATTTATCAACAAAAGTTGAATATATACAATGGAAAATTTGGTTAACAAAACTAAAATATTTTAACTATTATCAACAGTTGTATAACACCTACCTAATTACATTATACCTAATAACCTAACCGACATGCTAACTAATCACCTAACCACTACTCCCAATCATATCACTGAACTGTATTAATAATACAATGTAATATATCTAACTTTGCCATCAAGATTTGTAACTATAATTTATATTTAGTAGAGGACTTCTTTCTACCTTAAAGGAAAGAGCATTACATAAAAATGTTATTGCTTTACTCATTTACATGTGGATGTACATAGATATGCTACTTTCTTCCTTACTCATATAATAAATCTTAACATTTCTTCTTCCATGTACCAAAGTTTTATCTATTAAATAAATGAAGGAGATAAATTACTTAAATAATATCATGAACATAAAAGTGGCATCCTTAACCTCTATATGACTAATTTACAATTTTTACATAACATGGGACCAATCCAAGGTCCAAGTCCCATACAAGAATATCAAAATGAATAAAATAACAAGTGTCTATGCCAACAAGATTTAAAAATTAAATTATACATGGGTCGTGCTTATTTTTGGCATAACCATGTTGATCTTACATAAGTGAAAACTACTTGTAATGTAATATGTCTTCAACAAATGTTCTTCAATTCAACAAATTTACAAAATAAAGGAGGTTGGAAAGACTCCTTGAGAAACATAACAATACCAATTGATTGGGATGCTAAAGTATTTCAAATATTTGTTTAAGTTATCCCTACCACACCTCTATATGCATTTACACTTGGAACTCTTTGCCTATACTTAATGGATGCAAAAATTGACCAAAATCAATAAAGAATTTCTTTTCATTATGAAGGAAAATTAATACATATTTCTAATGATAATATTACATCTTTTACTAAACATGAAAAATGTGAGAAGGGACATGATATGTCCCTTTTCAACCTAGCCAATCATGATGAATACAATGTAAAAGATCCAACTTGAGATTATAAGGTTCACAATGGGGGGAGACATCTATGACCATCCATTGAATGGCATCATAGGATGAACTTTTCTCGACGTAAAACAAACATTCAAAAATCCAAAAAAACTTTAAGAACTTACATGTTAGATTGTCTCCTTGGCATCTATGTGTTAGTTCCATTTTACATACTAGAATATACCTTTAATCTTACATACACATACATAGGTGTACATAGATATATGATACACTTATGGGTGTTGGGTCTTCCCTTACTCACATCATTAAGATTTTGGGGGCATCCATCTTCTCTGATCTTGCTATACACAGGTTATATGATTCGATGATCACTCTACACTATCATGTTTGAGCTTACACATGTATTTACACATGCCTATTATCCATGATTATATATTGTACAAAATACTTGATATGCTATGTACTTGACATTTTTTACTAATAGATTCGATTCATTGGCCACAATGACATGTTTATGCTGGTTACTTATGATTTTCTTTTACATAAATCTTTGAGTGTTTTACCTTGCTATTGTCTTACTTTTTCAAGCATTTGAATATGCTCCATTGTATGTGATCCATGTGTGTATGATTTCCTTCTTAGACATTTTAATATGTCATTCTTTGCCTTTATGGACATTTGAATAAGTCGTATCCATTCAATTTCATGACATTTGAACATGTCCCTTGTTTATGGTCTCCTTGGATATTTGCCTTTTGACCATTTTTTTCATTAGGGGAAATTTAAATGTAAAATGGTCCTCTTAAGAAAATCCATTAAATATGAATAATGACATGAAAACAATCTAAATCATTTAAAAGATGACATCATCTCTTTAGGATGACCTCATCTAAAATGAAAAAGATTTTTTTTTTTTTTAATTATGTAAAACTTACTAAATTATTTAAATTAACTTACTTTGGTTAATATAGACTCAACTTATTTGATTTGATATCTTTTTTTTGGAAAATGTAAATATTTTTAATTATTTATTTTTAAATGAAGATTAAATTTATATTTTTTAATTTATATTTAGTAAAAATATCCAAAAATCCCTATGATATAAGAAGGATCTTCCTTATACATTACATTAAAATTTAAAAATTAATTATAAAATAAAATAATTTTAATTTTGAAAGTTTATATTTGATTAATTTAAAAATATTATAACAAAAATCATGCTTTATCATTTTGCTTTACCATGCCACTTAATGTCCCAAAAAGTGATGAGAAGACGCACGTTTAAAAAAGACAGCACTGGAAAGAAAGACACGTGGAGACAATTTTACTTGGATGATTTATCCCACATACCTTTCTAAGGACGAAAGGCCCGTAAAAGCTGGCCACTTTCAAATGGTTATTATTTTAAATAATAATCTAGAGAGAATGAATTTCAATTATCACTCTTAATTGTTTAAGCTATAGCCTTTATATACAAAACCAAAAGAAAAACTTCAGATGGTTAAAAGACAAAACCTTAAAATAATGCCTTAAAGTAATGAATCGTGCCCCCTCCCTCTAAATAATGGCATAATTAAATGTTGCAAGTAGGATTAGGTGTATAGTTACCCTACGATATACGGTATGGATAAGCCTTAGGTTGTGGCAATTTAGGGACCTCTTATCGACCTTATATGTCTGGATATGTTTGTCCCTACCCCACGACACCCCCGCTGCATCCATTTCACCCGTTTCTCTAATGACACAGATTTTTATGTGATCGAGAATAATGGGTCCAACTTCCGCGTTAGCAATCTGGCCCATAAATGGAATTAACAGTGAAAATCTACACGATATATGGAATTAACACACAAACACAAATGTATTGAAATGGATAAAAAGGTTTCAAAAGGGGAGATTAAATCAAACTTTTACAAACCTATATACACACACATAAAACCATATATGTTGGGCATGACTTTCCCTATATTTCATAAATCTACACACTTGAAATCATTTATTTTTATAATTGTTTCTTTGATTTAGCTATGTTTTTATCAATGAATATGTATCATTTTGATTATATTAATAAATATTATTATTTATATAGATAATAGATATAAATATTATTTACAAAGATAATAAATATTATTATGTGGATATTAAATATAAATATTATTTACAAGAAAAAAAATTGACTCTTAAATTTATTTAGAAATACATTATAATAATTAAATGTGAGTTGGAAACATATTATAGTTTTCTCACATAAAAAATTAAATTGTGTAATTTTTAGAAACTTTAGATTGGGTTTGACTTTTCAGAAATAAAAAAGCTCAAGGACTATCTAAGAAATATAGAAAGTATGGTAAAGAAATATTTTTCTGAGTCATCATATAAATATGTAATCCTACTTAGCCCATATAGTTAAGTGATTTTTTTTAATTTTTATTTAAATAATTTGAAAAAAAAATAAATAAATAAAAAATATAAAATTGAATTTATTTAGAAATACATTATAATAATTAAATGTGAGTTGGAAACATATTATAGTTTTCTCACATAAAAAATTAAATTGTGTAATTTTTAGAAACTTTAGATTGGGTTTGACTTTTCAGAAATAAAAAAGCTCAAGGACTATCTAAGAAATATAGAAAGTATGGTAAAGAAATATTTTTCTGAGTCATCATATAAATATGTAATCCTACTTAGCCCATATAGTTAAGTGATTTTTTTTAATTTTTATTTAAATAATTTGAAAAAAAAAATAAAAAATAAAAAATTGGATTTCTTACAAGGCCCATTTTACATCTAAATTTCCCCTAACTAGTGCTCTTGTATGTGTGATTGTTTACTTTTTAAGCTCGTACTATTAATATCTAGACATTACCATGATCTTTATCATGCATCTTAGGCTTACCTATGATCACATTAGTTATATGCACTTTAATGTTACATCTACTTAGAGATATTTCTTTCTATATGCTACATGGTTATATCCATAGATTTAAAGTTGTCTTACCCTTTTGATGTGAGGTAACTACTAGGTACTATTTTTATCTTACTTAAAAAGGGGGTAATATTAGTGGGGCCATGTCATGGTGACATGGTTTCCATATTTTTCATAGTTTTCAGATTGGAGTGAGGGCATGATTTGGAAGCATGTTATCCAAACTCACATGGTGTATGGTACTTACACTAGTTTACAGATTTAATGGGGGTATGTAATGGTGACATGACTTCCACACATTCATATTTTTCGTATTATAGTGGAGGTATGCTTTGGAATCATGATCTCCAAATTCATTCAATATGGGACTTATAATTCATAGATTTAGTTTGGGTATGCTTTGGAAACATATTCTATACACCTAATTAATTTTTAGCATCTCTAGTTTACAGTGGGGGCATGTTTTGGAAACATGTACTCCACATTGGTAAATATATCAGTTTCAAAGTTATCCATATATAGTGGGGGCATGCTTTGGAATAATTTCCTCCACACTTACATAATTTTTTGAATTAGTCAAATCACATAGTTATATTATTTTGATGAACATATGTGGTAGAATTTTATACATGGTACCATTATTACACATCATTTTAGCATGAGACAAATCTAAGGTACATATGCTATGCAACACGAGTCTAATATTGGAAAATCTAAATCATATTCAGATTCCAAAACTATTGCATTTATTGATATCCATTAGACTTTTAATAAATTTAGCGAGCTAATCAACTAGAGTAATTAGTTTAAAATAAACAGATCTATAAATTCCAAAAATTACCATCTCTATCCTCAAATCATCACTTTAATGTACTATTTTAGCATAGAAATTAAAAAGATCTCTATGGTTCTCTAACCAATCCATGCCCAAAACTACATCATAGGATCCCAAGGGCAAAATACACAAGGCTAGTGTAGTGGGAAAAAATTCTAGATATAAAACACAACTAGGGACTAATGATTTCACAAGATTCTTAGCCTCAGTATCCACCTCAACAAACCAAGGGTTTGATTGACTAAATGCCACTAGTCTACAATAGTCAACTACTAGTGGTGAAATAAAAGAATTAGATACACCAGGGTCAAAGAGAACTAAAATTGTCATCTTACCAATCATACTTATTATCTCCACCACTGTGGCCTAGTGCTTAGATTAGAGGTCATCGAGTGCTTCATATAATACATGAGCTTGATGGACATCTCCCACTATCTACTTAGATCCTACCACTCTCTACCCTGAAGCTGAACCCCTCTAAGGACATTCCCTAGCAAAATGAGGTCCCTTACATATGGAAAATCCACCTCATGGAACTTGCCCTAAAGGATCCCCAAAATTAGGTTGTTATCTAAATGTCTCTCCTTGCCTAGATTTTTGAGTCTAAGTAGGGGCTTGACCTTGTCTTTGTTGATGAATTCCTTGTCCTTGCACCTATGCGGGGCCCTGACGTTGTCATACTCTCTCTGTCTCTCTATTGGCCTCGAGGAAGGTGTCACTACCCCTACCTTTGCTATTATCCTTATTGTTGTCACCATTGGTGAGGTCTAAACCCACCTCTGGGGGGTAGTGGGTTCCATTGTAACCTACTATCTCTCATCCTTTACATATTCCCCCTATGGTGCTCTTGAACCTCCTAGGCTCAACCCCTTTTTTCCTTTGCTATAATAAACCTCTCAACTATAACCTGAAGTATTAGAGGGTTTAGATGATGAACTATGCCTACCAAATCAATATTAAGCCCTCTAATGAACTGTGTAATGAGCATCTCCTCATCCTAAAAAAGTCTACATAAGGTAAGATCTTAAGAAATATGGCATCATATTCTACCACTGTACATCCATGCTATTGAAGAGAATGAAACTCATCGACCCTCTAACATCTGAAATGTCTTGTAAGATATCAGTCATTTAATTAATGTCAAAACTACTCCCAAGTGAGTGTCTTAATATCCAGATCAGATTTAACTTCTTCCTTCTCTCACCAAGCTAAGGCTGGTCCTCTCAATAGGTATATGGCTAGGTAGACACATACATTATCTAGGTAACCACAATTATTGAACATTATGGTGATGCTATGTAACCAAGACTCATCTTCCACTATTTTTACTGACTTAGAGAAGGTGGGTGGTTGTAATCATGCAAAATATTTAATGGGAGCTATAGGAGTTTGCCTTACATGTCTATCATGGTGAGGTGACTGTGGCCTTTGATGATCCCTCCCAAGGGATCTCAACCTCTGTTGCTCAACCTCATCTCTTGAATGGTCATGAGAAACCTCACTATCCTAATGGTAATTTTAAAATCTAATTTGATGCCTATGTATGATGGCAAAGTTGTGGCATGTGAGTCATGTAAGCTCAAGAAACTTGAAAATAATTATCCCAAACATGATTTAGAGATTATTGCTATTGTGTATGGTATAAAATAGTGATTTTTTTTTTTTTAGATAGGCATTTGAAAGTTAAATTTAATCATTGTACCATGAAATATTTTTCACCCAAGATAATATTAATGCTCTCTAGCATAGATTTATAGAATTTGTAAGAAAATTTGATATGAGAATTGATTATGTTAAAGGTAAAAAGAATCATATTGTTGGCAATCTCCCTTGATGCATGTATCTTGTTACCTTATCTATTTTATAAGTTATTTAAAAACTACTATTTTAGAATAACTTAATAATGAATTGTGTTATGAATTACGTATATTTTTGGCTGATAATCCTATGGTCAATAATTATTTTTATTATTCTTTTGAAATTGATGGCCTATTAAGGCATAAAAGTAGATTATTTGTACCTAAGTCAGGTGATTTGTAGAATATTTTATTGAAATAAATGCATTTAACATGTCATTTTATTCATTTAGGTTGCATGAAGACTAATCATGAGCTAAAAATATATTATTATTGACCTAGTTTAAAACATGTTACTGATTTTATGGCAAAATATCTAGAATGTCATCAAATAAAAATTGAACCTTGCTAACTAGGAGGCTTGATTTATCCTCATGAAATTACACATGGTAAGTGGATTGTTATTTCATTTGGTTTTATTGTTGGTTTACCTACTCATACAATAAGTATGACATTATTTTAGTTATGAATTATAAATTTACAAAAGTTGGTCATTTTATTACTAGAAATTTGACTGGTGATGCTTCTGTGTTTGCAAACCTTTTTTGAAAGAAGTAGTTCTATTTCATGGCACATCATAAATAATTATATTTTATAGAGATAAGTTTGTTACTCTAATATTTTGGAAAACCTTGACTACAGTTTTTGGAATGCATTTCAATTTTAGCTTTTTGTATCACCTAGAAATAAATGATCAAGTTGAGAGGCTTAAGAAAGTGGTTGAGGACATGATATAAATGTATTTTATAGATAAAAATTCAAATGTAATGATTTATTATATTTTTTGAATTTTATTATAATAATTATTATCATTATGTGATTAATATGGTTCTAATTGAATTTTTGCATGGGCATAAATGTAGAATTCCTCTCAGCTAGGATAATATAGAAAGTAGAAATATTATTAGCATTGATATTGTGCAAGAAAATGATGTGTAAATGTTTATAACTATTTAAAATTTGAAGTCTAATTTAAATAGATATAAGAGCTATGCATATTTAAACAAAGACACTTCATGAATCTAATGATAGTGAAAAAAAAATTCTACATGTTAGAGCACATACAAGTTCTATTAAATTTGGAAAAACTTCTAAATTGGCTCATAGATTTGTTGGAACCTTTTGACATAATGAAAAAATGCAGCCATGTTACTTATATATTATCCCTTCTTCCATCTTTATCCAGGATTATGATGTTTTTCATGTTTCTTTGTTAAGAAAGTATATACATGATCCTTCTCATATTTTGGATTGGAAAAATATTTAGGTTTAGAAAGACGAAAAGATGTAATTGGAACCAGTGAAGTTTTTGGACCATATTAGAATTAGACTATGAAATAGAGAAATTTATTAAATTTTAGTCAAATAAAGTCTTTTATCTAAGTATAATGTTATTTGGGAAGATGAACATATTTTTATGAAGTATTATCCTTGGCTATTTTAGTCACTGGGATGGCTTACTTTAAAGTGGGGGAGGATTTCATTACCTAAGTTTATGTGACCTATTTCATGTCTTTATCATTATTCATTTCATAGATGTTTAATGATCGGCATATTAATTATTTGTGATAGTAAATATTGAACTATTACTTAATTGATATCAAGACTTGGTTTTGAGATATTATTGTGATATATTTCATATTGGACATGTTTATATTATCATGGATGATTGATTCAATTTATTATATATTTAATTGATGTTATTTAAACTAAAATTTATTGTGATATTTAATATATTATTTTTCATTTAGATATTGTTGATCTATCATTTAGATGATTGTAGGAATATAGAGAAAGAAAATGAGCTAGGTTAGATAGAGTGATTCGTAATAGAGGGGACAAAATGGTAATAATGAGATAGTTATATTCGAGTCAAGAAGTTATAAGTTTTATTTTGATTAGGTCATTCTTAGCTATTTCATTCACTTTTATTTATTTATTTAAAGATTCTAAGTGATTTTTATTAGTTTTTGATTAAGGTCTTAATTTATTTTTTTGACTTTCATCATGGATGATGAAGTAATCAATTTGTGTTGATAATTTTCTTGAAATCATGTGGATCATTATAAAATTGTTATTAATTTATATTAGTTTTTTGGATCTTCAATATTTTTTATAAAGCTTGAAATTATTTATAAGCTAGCAACATATGCTCTAGTTTTCATTGAATGATTTGAGGTGGTTTTTTTTTATCTTGATTATTGCATGGCTTTGACATGTTGTTTTGACCATTTAGTGATTTGAATCTTTAACTTAAGGAGGGGATCGTGGCATCTTCATTAGAATTGTTTTTATTAATTCTTTGTATTTTATAACCTTAATTTTGACCCCATTTGGAATTAGGTCATGATGACCTAGATCCTAAGGTCAACTAGTCAAGTATCTTTGAAGTCTTTTATTTAGGAATTTGGTTTTGTGATGAGATTAGTCAGTCAAACCCTGGTTCAGATTTGTCAAAATTTATGGTGAAGGCCATTGAAGACCTAGCAAGACTTGTTTATGAATGTAAATTGTATTTATAGTAGAAATGATGATGGTTTATTTATATAGATTGCTAGTTATTATGACTACGATGTAGGATAGCTATGGGATATAATAACAGTTAGTGGAGTTCATGAGGGAATGAATGAATACAAGAAGAAAAAAGAGTTTGTTGTTTTTTTAAAACAAGAAACATGATATTTTTGCATTGAGGTTACATTCAACAAGTCAGTGGTTTCATTTTTTGTAAGTCAGAGTATGATGTAAAAGTTATTTTGTGTAATGTTGAAATTGGGAGAAACAATTGAAATAATGAATCATTATAAGTTCATTTTAAAATATACAAACTTCTCTATGAACCTATAATGTGATATTTGATGTATAATTGAATACACTCCAATGTGAATGGTTTGGGTTTTATTTTATTTGTGGCTTGATATCTAGTTTTATTACTCGACCATGTAGTCATTTTCATTTGCATATTTTCATGGACTAGGTTTGAATGGATATTAAAATAGGCATGGTTAATTTATAGGATTATTGGCATCAAATATTCTATTATCATTATTTTGAAAGAATATGATTTGGTTATTGATTGTCATTTGCTATTTTGACTTGTTTTTTAGAATGGCTATATAAAGTGGTTATGGTAAATATTTTTTAGATTGTATTTGTTGACTATCATTTTAATACAGTTGTGAAATAGTTGTAGGTTATTATTTTATATTATATATATATGGTTTTAGTAAACCTATGTCTATCTTGAACAATTTTGATTAAGCATAATGTCTTATAGAAGTTTGAACCGATTCTTATGTTGTCAAAATCTTATTTGTATTCTATTAAGGGTATCATGAAAATTTTGAGTTGAACTCTTTTTTGTTTGGTGTATAACTTTGATATATATTTTTGGGTTTCATGCCCCTTTATAGTGTTACTATGATTTGGACTATTGATGTTTATTCTTGTTGAAGGATAATGATGGAGAATGAAATTATCTATCAATATCTTTATTAGTATTGTTTAATGAATTTTTGTATGGTATATTGACATGCATATATTTTTTGAAGTCAATGGATTAAAAAATAATTATTTACTATGAGGATGTCAAATGGAACTATTAATAGGTTGAATGGAGGTACTAATGTAGTAATCATGAGTACTTTCTTTCTTGCATTATCTTTGAGTCAATTCTTGTCATTATTTTTTATTATTGAATTTCAAAGCCTATAATATTGATCTTATAATTTACCCTTCTATAAAACCTTATATTGAACTCTACATCCAACTGTTAGATGGGGTGATACAGGGCCACTAATGGGGGGCTCATTGAACAGGACAGGTGGGTTCCTTGCATATTTCTCTTTGGAAGATGAATCAAATGATTAGACTCTTTGTGTATTGGTTTTTTATCATGTGGTTATTTAGTGTAAAGGCATGATATAAATTCAATATATCATCTTATGATTGTAGAGAAAAATTTATTATATAGTCTTATTCATTAGGTGTGTTAAATTTCTATTCCAAGTTGGAGATAATAAGTTTGTATGTGGTTTGGTTATGAATTGGTTGTAACATTATTTTATGTTATTATTATATTGATATACCTATATGTTTATGTAACCTTCTTGAATGTATAAATGTTATTGAATATTTATTCATCAGGAATGCAATCTTATTATTTTGATAATTAAAGCTATTGTTCAAATTTATATGTTGTATTTCTAAAATTAAACATGTTGCTTGACTTGTGGATAATAGATAGTTCTTATGTTTTAAGAAGAATATAATGAATACTCTAATGCTGAAATCTAATAAGTTCAATTATCTTTTCATTTTCATCAATGAATAGAAGACCAATATGTTGACAAGACAATATTTGGTTGATTAGTATAGTTTAGAGAATTGCAATTTAAAAATGGTAACTTATAGAAACTATGAGTATGATGTTCTCATCCTTTTGTGATTTGTATTCATAACATTATAGAATGATGTTGTGTTTTATATAATTTGATAGTTCACTACCTATGCAATATTATTCCAAGTTGTTGATTTAGACAACCAAGTGTGAATGACATATTGAACTTCAAATATATTATGTTTGAAGAAAATAAGTTACGACTCTCTTTTTGAATTGAGTATGTGAGTTCAAGAGTTGGAGATTCATTCAAATCTTGTTTTAAAATTTGGATTTATAATTGTTAAATAGTTTCAAGTGTTAATGTAAGATCTTAATTATTCCATTTACTTATTAAATGGATAATCCCTACACATGTAGCTTCAGCTTACTTAGATGTTATAAGAGGTTAAGGGGGTGACAGGGTGAGTTCCACCTAAATTTCTAGCTAGAGTTCAATTGAGTACCACTATGAGTTCTCTTATGAGTTCCACCATGAGTTACACTCAGTCCCACAGTGAATTCTCCTATGAGTTAACTCCTCCTAATCCTTTCTATTCCTCTTCACCAGGATATTGTAATAGAGTAGATAATTGGTAAACATGGCAATTTAATACATTAGTCAATTATTTCACATCATCTTCTTCTATATTTTAAAAAACAAATAGGGTCATAATTATTACAAAATTATTGTATGGTCACTCTACCAGATGATGACCTAGTAGCCTATTCTAGCATGGTATTAGAGATTTAGGTTCTAGTAATGAGAATAAATTTATCTGTATAATTTCTAATTTTGTATTCTCTTGAATTAATTGATAAGAATTTTTATATCATTTGGATTATCTCAATCAATTTTTTCTTTTCCTATTACCTTGTATGCATGTCTAGCTGGTTAAATAGGTAAACAAATATATCTATGAGGTTTCAATGGCCTATTTTTTCGTCTCTATGGCATATTCTCTATAGTGGATTAGCATTCAAAAATTGGTCTTCCAATCCTACCTACTACCTTCATGTAGGTGGATTTACTTATGGGAGTTCACCATATAGTCTCACATTTTGAGCCCACCTTACCTGATAGCTTCCTTATGACCCAGGGTCTTGATGTCATCTTGATACACCCACACTCAACATATCTATCTCTCAGTACTAGATCACTATTTCAAGGAGCTCATCCATAATCACTTACAGAGTTGATTAAATTGTTAATATTATCGTAGTTAATATTGTATGAAGATGTTGAAAATTTTATGCAATTATAGGTGCTTACCCTCTTAAGGGTATTATTAGTGATGGTGTTGATATTTTTAATGCCATTGTAGTATCTATGATTTGGATAAGTGGAATTTACTCTCACATATGAAAGATAGGGAATTAAATCAAATGCCATAGTGGAACAAGATATATTCCTATCCACCATCCCACCACTACTTATCATCACCACAACTACTACAAAGGAAAGCAATTTCCATGATAATGCAATTTCACCCTCCATTACTCACTTGAAAACATTGCAATTACTCCAGATCCACAATCATATGCGTAAGGGAGAAGAAAGTAAAGACAACCAATTTATCTTTTCCAACAATGCCCTCAAATAGACCTTCTTGTGCATGATGTACATGATGATTATGTACTTCTGATTTTACATACTTGTGCATGTAAAAGTGGCAACACCATACATCTCTTTAGGGCTCCTTTTCCCTTTGTAGAAATCATGATGCTTTTTATCTCTCCTTGATAAAAGTTACAAACATAAAAATATGCCATTATTTATTTTAAAATTTTGAATTTTTCTTTATTAAATTAAAAATGAATTTAATTTTTTTTATTTAAAACCTTCAATTTAAGCTTTTTTGAGAAAATTATAGGTATGGGTAATTGGGCGATGTGTTTTTTGACTTTAGTTGATGTGAGAAGTCCAGAGTTTTGTGTTTAAACATGTTAAGCATTTAAAAATTTTGTGCAAATTTAATTAAATAGGACATTAATGATGGAAAATGTATTTTTATATAACTATTGATTGGTAACGTAAAATTAAGTGCCACTTTTCTCAAAAGTGCATGGTTTTTAATCATTTTTCCATTGGATTACTTTATTTTATAAAAAACACTAAAGTTATAAAATGCCATATTTATGGTGGGTTGTGGGATTTATTAATTTATACATCATACATCATGCACTGATTGCTCTCATATACATGGACTCATTTTTTTACCTAATCTAAAGTCTATATCTAGATAATACACCATTGTTTTTACTTACTATAGCAATAATTACTCACTTGGATGAATTCTCAAATGTGTTTGACATCCCATTCATGAGCATACTTTAGGGGACCATAGCAATATGTCTTGTGTAGTTGTGTATTTACATGGTGTCTTCTCTAAGTCATGTCGACTGTGGTGCCCAAACCACTGCATTGTAAAACCATCAATTTTTTTGTAAAATGATCTATATTATATGATATAACATACATTTAATCCTCTCAATAATAAATTAATATAAATTATCCCTAGTAAATTAAATTTAAACAATAATAAAATTTAACTTCTTTAAAATAATAATAATTTATCGTAAAAAGAAATGTTAAATTGATAGTAATATTTTAAATAAAATTACTCATAAAAAAATAATTTAAATAAATAATTAAAATTATTTAAACACCCACAAAAAAAAATATCCATCTCATTTCATTCAATTAGATAAAATTTAACTAATAATTAAATTACCCTTATAAACTAATAACAATCTAAGGCAAAAATAATTAAAGTTATTAATTTAAATTTTAAATATAATAACTCGTAAGAAAAAAAATCAATTCAACATAATTAAACGCTCATAAATAAAATATTCCAAATCTAATTCCATCTAATAATTTAAAATAAATTAAAAATGTATTTATAGGCTCAATAAAACATCAAATGGGGATTAAGGGAGCTCTCCACACTTGATTTATAACCCTGAAGTGTATTTAATAAAATTAATCTATTTAAAATAATTATCATGAGCAACTAAAATCCTCAACCTTAAGATTAAAGTCATCTCCACCATAAGATCTAGGTTTATAAGAAAAACTCTAAATTTCTCTTTGGTAAGGATTAAAAGAATTTAGGGTTTCATTTGTTCATTTATTTGTTCTATATTTTTTTCTTCCTTTCTTTTTTGTATTTTTTTAACATTCTGTGTTACAGATTTGGAGATGAAAATGAAAATGAAGATTACTGAGTACATACTCATTAAATATACAACCATATTAGAAGTTACAGTTATATATATTTTATTAATTATATTCTCATTATTTCAGAATCTTGTATATATAATTTTCTCCTTTCCTTTTTCTATTCACCATATTCCACAAATCTAAAAAAACTCAAAAATATATATTTTATTTATTTTATTATTTTTATACATGTATGTTTCCTTATATAAATATTTTCCCCTTTCTTTTTCCTATTCACCATATTCCGTAGATCTAAAAAAACCCAGAAATCTATATTTTATTTCTTTTATTATTTTTATACATGTATGTTTCCATATATATATATATATATATATATATATATATATATATATATATATATATATATACTTCCTCCACATAGGTGTGGCTGCTGCCCTCCCTATAAGGGAGCAGTTGTGGCCATGGTCTGTGCCATCCCTTTGGGGGTGGGGGTCGGTGGTTAAGCTACCACCCTACTTTTATTTTGTTCTCTATTGTTTTATTTTTTTATTTTTATTTACTTTTAATTTTTTTATTACTACACACACACGTGTGTGTCTATATATATATATATATATATATATAAGGCAGGAAAATATCATGTTTATATATTTGTTTGTTAAAATATAATGCAGGGATAGACCTTCTGGAAAATATCACTGTATCATTATTATATTATTATTATTATTTTCAATTTAAGAAAGTCTAATGTCTCTCTATTTTTTTTTTAAATTTTTTTACTTGTAGGTAGAGGAAGGAAGTGGAAAACTATATATATATATAATGCAGAAATAGACTTTTTGGAAAATATCATGTTTATATATTTGTTTATACAAATATAATGCAGGAATAGACTTTCTAGAAAATATCATGTTTATATATTTGTTTATACAAATATAATGTAGGAATAGACCTTCTGGAAAATATCACTATATCATTATTATATTATTACTATTATTTTAAATTTAAGAAAGTCTAATGTCTCTCTAATTTTTTTTAAATTTTTTTACTAGTAGGTAGAGGAAGTGGAAAACTAATTGTAAGAGATTATATATATATATATATATATATATATATATATATATATATAGATTTTTATTTTTATTTATATTTTAAACCTAATTATGCCAAGATGGACAACAATTATGTAAATAACAATCTAAGAGCTATATTAATTTATAGTGAAATTTAAAACTAAATTTTCTTTTTCTATTATTATCCATGTATATTTTTTTGTTTTAAATCACATCTATTTCATAATTTTAAAAAAAAATGTATAGATATAAATAACTAAAAAGCACAACTATTCTCAATTTCTAAATTATTTCCAAGCATAATATTTCATTATTATTTTTCTAATAATCAGATTAAAATTTTAGGAATGTTTTTCAATAATCTATTTATTCTATTTTACATAAATTGCTCTAATTCAACATCTTATTTTTTTTGTCAATGTATAAGACAAGAAAAATTGTTACAAATATCATAAAGATTTGCTTAAACACAATATGTAAGTACTGTATTAGCTTTATTCCTTGAAATATGTAGTGATCCTTCCTAACTCCATAAGTTTCTAACAGCTTACAAGCAAGGAAAGACTGCTCACCTCCCAATCTTGTAACATCATCAGGTGTCTCTACCCTAGTAAATCCCTAAGCCCAAGAGGTGACCTCCACACACACACAAACACATGGCCAAACCAAGGAAACAAAAGGCCTTAAGGATTTCTAGTTATAGATGCATGCACTTCCCTTAGGACTGTACTGGGGGAGGTTAGAGAATAATCATCAACCTCAATAATTTTTGCAAATTCTCATAAAATATCAATAAGGGGAACCAGAAAGTAACCCACATAGGCCCCAAGTTCCTCCCTCAACTAGCTCTTGAAAGGAAGGCAGCCAACATCTTACCCAGGCCCCAAGCTGTCAGGAATCTAGAACAACAAACATGCTCTGATACCACTTGTTGGGAGGGGAGGATGGAAGATAAATCCAAGAACAAACACACCTGTTCTAATTCCACCTCCTAGGATCTTGCTCCTCAGAAAGAGCACAGTATGATTACCAAATATAAGCAATTGAATATGCGGAAATAACCAGAAACACAAGTAACTAGAATTCACCAATAGCACAGAATATGAGAGACAATACACTATCTTGTATTAACACTAACAGAAAAGAATACAACAAAGAGCCGCCACACTCTTTCACCTTACAGAGATTCGCCACACCTCAAGTGTTCAGTAATTCTTCTCACACACACTCTCCTACACAAAAAACGGTCCCAACAACCAACTCACACACAGAATTGGTGTTCACCTCACCAACCAGTCAGTAATAACCCTGCCGGTACATCAAGCACTCTACAGCACTTCAAGTTGATCTCTCATGAACCTGCAACCTGCAATTCAAAGACCAAACTTACATGTAGATCCCCAATGAGCTTGCAACAACCTGCAACTCACAGATCTTACAACTAGAAGGAACTCTTCCTTTCTATCTCATGCCTTATACAATACATGCCAATGGGTCTATAAATAGATCCCTAACTCAAACAATAACTTAGACTCTTAATTTAGACAATTGTCCTCGCAGCCCAAGACTCTAACTGATCTCAACATGCAAACTCTTCGTTCACTTAACTAACTGTCCGTGAAACGAGCAGTTCTGGAACACACAGGAGACCGACGTCGGTCCCTGCTTGTCTGGTTTTACCGACGTCGGCCGACTTCCTGTCGTCGCCGGTGGCCTTCTGCACTGGTCTCTGCCGACGTCGGTCTTGCTGCCGACGCCGGTTCCTGTAGAACTCAGCAACCATCTGTTCCTCAGTTTGCAAAGTTTGAAGCTTTTAGCTCCACAACCTAACACAAGCTTCTCTTTCAACCAAGAAATATCCCTTCCCCAAGTACATCTTAGGATTACACATAATCAATATTTTTTTCCTCTTAACCATGACTAAAAATCCATTTTTTTTTATATGAATTCACAAGACACACACAAAAACACATAAAATAGCTATTAAAAAATAGAAAAAAAGGTAGTAGCCTTATGAATTTCCTACACTTGATTTGTCCTTTGGCTCCTCTTGAAGATTTTAATCTTGCTTTCATTTTCTCAATTTCTAATGCAGTTAAGAATTTTGGAGAAAATAGGTAGATTTTTACTTATATGGGGAAGGATTTTTCTACCTTATTCCCCCATTCAAATGAGGAAAAGTGTCTTATTTTGGGGTTGCAGTTCCTCCCCTTCTCAGGGTGCCCAGAACGGTGAAATCATAAAACTTTTACTTCCTAAAATGTTCCCTTCGACCTCTAATCTATGGGACCCCTTTTTAGACCAATGGAAGGTTTTTAAAATAAGTTTTGAGAGTTTTAAATTTTAGCTTGCCCAAAAATCCAAAAATTAAAATTAAAGAGGTAAATCAATTTTTGATTAAGGGATTAATTAACACAACATAATCTATGGAGACATTACTAACTAATAATAAAAGCCTATGTGAAATCCAACCTAGGGCTCCAAAATAATCAACACTAACCCTAGGGATAAGAACACACACACATAACTACTAGGTGGGTGCACACACATGGCCAAACATCACTTCACATAACATAAGATGGATTAGGATAGTGTGTAGTTTAGGAATCATTCACCTCTTGTCCTTCCCTTGATTTTTGATTTTTGTTACTTTCTTCCACATTCATTGCACACATTAACAGATCCTAGAAATAAAAATAATCACGATAGTATATCAGCAATAACAATATTTTAAATAATCAACATAAAAAATTTCCATGATCTTATCACAGGAGCTAGAGCTTACTCCACATAAAAATTTTGCTTCATGGACAATTATAAATTATTTATTTTCTAATATTTTTATGCTCTTTTCTCATGCAATAAGAAGTGGTATGAAAATGCATCAAATTATTAATACACATTCTAATATTAACAAAATCATATGATTGTTAGTATCCTTAAGTCAATCAGTCAATGATAATCAATAACTATACATATTTGCATTTGCATTTGTAATTTATTTCTTATCATATACATTATAAGTGGCATGGAATAAATCATAACATAATGACATGATGTGATCATATCTAAATCAACATGTCCATCATAAAAAATATTATATAATCAATCGATCATAAGCCCTGACCAACACAACATAACAATGAATCATAACATTTTAACATAACATGATTATATCCAAATTAACATGTCCATCATATAATATATTAGATAATCAATCCATCATAATCCCTAACAAACACAAAATAAAAATAACTACATATAAAATAGATACAAAATAGGGGAGGCAAAAGTTGGAATGACATTTCCTTCCACTAATAAAGACTTCCTCCTAGAAGTCAACTAAAAAAATGTGGTTACTAGGTCTGAAGTGGTATTATGTCCTTCCAAGTGGTTACTCTAACTTTCTCTAGGTCCCACCCTTGAAGGGCCAGCCTCCATCGATCCAGAATCTTGATGGGCTCAAAGGAGATTTGTTGATCCTCTACCACCTGCAAAGTACACCAATCTAATATGTGGGATAAATTAGGAATGTACTTCCATAAAAATGAAATATGAAAAACATCTTAGACCTATGATAGACTAGGTGGTAAGGATAGATGGTAAGCTATGGGTCCAATCCACTTTAAGATATCAAAAAGTCCTACAAAGTGTGGTGCAAGGTTGGAGCCTTTTACATAATGGATTGGGCTCTTGAGAGGTCACACACGTAGAAAGATTATCCCCAACATCAAAATATTGATCCAACCTCTTGGAATCGACATACCTCTTCTATCATTCTTACACCTCTTAAATGTGTTGATCAATATGCACCACCTATCACTCCATATATCATAGTAGGGAAGGTCCTATGCACACATGGTCCTCCAAGTGATTCCAAATTAGTGGATTCTTACACTTCTTGCCATAAAATGCCTCAAAAAGTGCCATGTTGATGGAGATATGGTAACTATTATTATATGCAAACTCTACTAGGTAGAGGTACTCCTCCAAATGAGACTATTGGTCCATCACATACATATGTAACATATCCTTGAGGACTTGATTAACTCGATTAATCTTTCCATCTATCTTAGGATGGTATGCTGAGCTAAGATTAAGTTTGTGCCTAATGCTTGCTATAATGCACTCCAAAAGTGAGAGGTGAATATGTTATATCTATCATAAATGTTTTTTTGGGGTATGCCATGCAACCTAACTATGTTATCCATAAAAATTTAGGCTACTACAGTTGCATTATAGGTAGTCTTAATGGGAAAAAAGTGTGACACCTTAGTTAACTTGTCCACTGTCACCATGATTGCATTATGATGGTAGACAGACATAGGAAGACCAACAACAAAATCCATATAAATGGTGTCCCATTTTTACTCCTAAATCTCATGAGGATAAAGTAGCCCTATTGGATTTTGATGCTCAACCTTGATGCGTTGGCATTCAAGGCATCTCTAGATTAAAATTTATGATATCTATGTACATTCTTGGCCAAAAATACAACTCTGATAGCTCAACATGAACCTTCTTTACCCCAAGATGCCATGGATAAGGTGCTCTATGTGTCTCATAAAGAATAAACTACCTTAAATCACTAGAATTTGGCATAATAAACCATCGGCAACAATGGTACACCCTATAAATTTTCCCATGAAATCCTTCTTGGAATCAACTTGACATCTCACTTGTTGGAAGAATGAGTAGAAAATAAGTTGAGCTATGATATGATCTTTCAATTATATCCTATCTCTCCTGGTAGAAAGTTGAAGTCATCTCTTGTTAAGGGCATCAATTGTAATATTATCCTTGCCCTTTAGATACTCTATCTCAAAATAGTATTCACATGTTATCTCTATCCAACATCATTTTTAGGCATTGAGATTTAGTTGAGAGTAAATATGGTTGGGGCATAAATGATCTATCCTCACAATGAAGTGTTTCCCTAACAAAAAGTTTTTCCAATACACTAGAGCATGAATAAAGGTAGAAAAATCTAAATCATATGTAGGATAGTGAAGCTCATAGTCCTTGAAATTCCTAGACTCGTATGTAACCACCCTGCCACCTTGCATAAGTACAACCTTGATGCCCTCTTTCGAGGCATCTATACAGACTAAAAATTCATGTGTGGTATCTAAAACTACCAAAATAGGTGCACTAGTGAAACACTCTTTCAAGGTCTAAAAGGCTCTCTCACACTCCTCTATCCAAATGAATATTTTTCCTTTTCATTGAAAGGAAGTAATAGGATGAGCGATTCATGAAAAGTGTTTCACAAATCTCCTATAATACCTTATTAATCTGATAAATCTATGCACCTCAGTGACTGAAGTAGGTGTCAGCCACTCTATAATTACTCATAATATTTGATGCATCTACTAAGATTCCTTCACCTAAAATGACACATCCCAAATATTAGATCTCTATCTAGAAAATTGAACATCTGGCCAAACTTCTATATAGTTGATGCTCCTAAAGGCACTGGAGAACCTTTCTTAGGTCTTCTTTATGTTCCTCTATAGTACAAGGGTAAATTAGCATGTTATCCTAGAATATAAAAACAAATTGATCCAAATAATGGAGAAACATGCCATTCATGAGACCCATCAAAACTATTTGGGCATTGGTTAGTGAAAAAGATACTACTATGAACTCGTAGTGCCCATATCAAGTCTCGAAGGGTGTCTTGTAGATGTCTACCTCTGCTATTCTCAATTGATGATATCCTAACTTAAGGTTGAACTTAAGAAACACCTTTACCATTTGACTTGATTAAACAAGACATCTATCCTCGGTAATGGGTAACTGTTCTTGATGGTCACTTTATTGAGCTACTTATAATCAATACAAAGATGAAGTGAACCATCCTTCTTCTTAACAAAAATCACTAGTGCACCTCAAAGGGATACACTATGGTGAATATGATCCTTTATCAAGAGTTCCTAAATCTATATATTGAGTTCATGGAGCTCAAGTGTAGTCATCCTAAAGGGAGTCTTAAAGATTGGTTCTACTCCAAGTACAATATCAATAGTAATATTAATGTCTTATCGAGGAGTCATACTAGGTAAATCCTTAAGAAAAACATTAAAAATATATTTTAAGATAGGGTGGGAATCAATATTAGTAATTTCAGTCTCATCCTCAGCCCTATTGCTTATCTAAATAACATACAACTAGCATCCCTTATGCATGTTTCACTTGAGTTGCATAGCAGAAATCATGCATAAATAAACAGTTCTATAAATTCTAAAAATTACCATGTTTATCCTCAAATCATCACCTTAATGTACTATTTTAGCATCAAAATTTAAAATATCTCTATGGTTCTCTAACCAATCCATGCCCAAAACTACATCATAGGATCCCAAGGGCAAAATATGCAAGGCTAGTGTAGTGGGAAAATCTTCTAGATATAAAACACAACTAGGGACTAATGATTTCACAAGCTTCTTAGCCTCAGTATCCACCTCAACTAACCAAGGGGTTGACTGACTAAATGCCACTAGTCTACAATAGTCAACTACTAGTGGTGAAATAAAAGAATTAGATACACCAAGGTCAAAGAAAACTAAAATTGTCATCTTACCAATCATACTTTTTATCTCCACCATGATGGCCTAGTGCTTAGATTAGAGGTCATCGAGTGCTTCATATAATACATGAACTTGATGGACATCTCCCACTATCTACTTAGATCCTACCACTCTCTACCTTGAAGCTAAACCCCTCTAAGGACATTAACTAGAAAAATGAGGTCCCTTACATATGGAACATCCACCTCATGGCACTTGCCCTAAAGGATCCCAAAAATTAGGTTTCTATCTAAATGTCCCTCCTTTCCTATATTTTTGAGTTTGAGTAGGGTATTGACCTTGTCCTTGTTGATTAATTCCTTGTCCTTGCACCTATGTGGGGCCCTGACCTTGCCATACTCTCTCTATCTCTCTATTGGCCTCGAGAAATGTGTCATTACCCCTACCTTTGCTATTATCCTTATTGTTGTCACTATTGGTGAGGTCTAAACCCACCTCCTGGGGGTAGTGGGTTCCATTGTAACCTACTATCTCTCATCCTTTACATATTCCCCCTATGGTGCTCTTGAACCTCCTAGGCTCAACCCCTTTTTTCCTCTGCTATAAAAAACCTATCAACTATAACCTAAAGTATTAGAGGGTTTAGAAGATGAACTATGCCTACCAAATCAATATTAAGCCCACTAATGAATTGTGTAATGAGCATCTCCTCATCCTAAAAAAACTTTACATAAGGTAAGATCTTAAGAAATATGGCATCATATTCTCCCACTGTATGTCCATGCTATTGAAGAGAATGAAACTCATCAACCCTCTGACATCTGAAATGTCTTGTAAGATATCAATCATTTAATTAATGTCAAAACTACTCCCAAGTGAGGGTCTTAATATCCAAATCAGATTTACCTTCTTCCTTCTCTCACCAAGCTAAGGCTAGTCCTCTCAATAGGTATATGGCTAGGCAGACACATACATTATCTAGGTAACCACAATTATTGAACATTACGGTGATACTATGTAACCAAGACTCATCTTCCACTCTTTTTACTGACTTAGAGAAGGTGGGTGGTTGTAATCATGCAAAATCTTTAATGGGAGCTATAGGAGTCTGTCTTACATGTCTATCATGGTGAGGTGACTGTGGCCTTTGATGATCCCTCCCAAGGGATCTCAACCTATGTTGCTCAACCTTATTTCTAGAATGGCCAAAAACACACTATAAAACATAAAACAAACACACCAAAATGTATCACCATAGCAATAGTGTGACCCCATTGTAGGTGACTCATGAGAGGGGACTAGTTATCCTCCAACCTCTATGTATCCTCCAACCTCTAGTAAATGAAGCTACTTCACTCAGTCAATGTCTCGATGAAGCTCATATGAATGTCATTTATTAGGGCAAAACTCTCCCACTAAACATATGACTCAAGACATCAGGATCACCTAATATGCATCCATACAAGAGATTTATTGAATTTTGATAATACCATATGGATAATGAACCCACAACAATATTGACTCTAGATGACATGACTTTTTTTTTTCAGTTTTAATTTTGACTCATAAATCCAACATATCTTAAAACTAAATTTTTGACACTTCAAATTTTAAAGTCTAAAATAAAGTACTTCAACCTTATTTGAGAAATTAATTAATTCTAACTAATCTAGAATTAAATACTTTGAGCAATTTATTCTACACTTCTCAATTTTGGCAAAGTTTGATGAACTACACTTTATATTATTAAATCTAGATAGGAGGAATCGGGCATATTCAATAGAGATGCCATGATTTCCTTTGGCTAGACTGCACCAAGAATTAGCATAGAGATCTTAATGTTCATACATCAAAGCTCGGTTCCCCTTCATTATGTAATGACATCAGTTTCAATTTTATCACCAACTATTACTGGTTAGGATAACATCAAATCACCTTCAAAGCAATATCTCATAAGCACTAAGATACTTAGATGGTGTATCCTTGTTAGAGTGGCCAAATCATTTCTCGACTATTCTTTACCTCAACTGCTTCCAGTGAGCATGTTCTTTACTACAACTTTTCTTCCATCACACAAAGTCCCAAAGTAAAAATAGTACCACAATCCCTTTTGCCCAATACTTCACTAAACCTTTTTGTTGCTTTCACCAATTCTAGTCTATTTTGTACAGAATGGGAATACTTATATTATCTTTGCCTTATGGGTTTATTATGAACTTGTCTACTAGAAATATAAATAAAAATAAAAATCTAGCCTATGGTAAAAACTATTGAATATACTCACTCAGGATTATTCCTTTCATATTTAGAGGCAATTCAGACTGCAACTACCCTTCATAAAACATCTAAAATTCCATCTCAATAGTCTAACTCTAATACCAATGAAAGATTATAAGACTAGATGCTTCAATAATATTATTTATCAACAAAAGTTGAATATATACAATGGAAAATTTGGTTAACAAAAATAAAATATTTTAACCATTATCAATAGTTGTATAACGACTACCTAATTACATTCTACCTAATAACCGAACCTACATGCTAACTAAGTACCTAATCGCTACTCCTAATCAGATCACTGAACTGTATTAATAATACAATGTAATATATATCAAATTTTGCCATCAAGATTTGAAACTATAATTTATATTTAGTAGAGGACTTCTTTCTCCCTTAAAGGAAAGAGCATTACATAAAAATAGTATTGCTTCACTCATTTATATGTAGATGTACATAGATATGCTACATTCTTACTTACTCATCTAATAAATCTTAACATTTCTTCTTCCATGTACCAAAGTTTTATCTATTAAATAAATGAAGGAGAAAAATTACTTAAATAATATCATGAACATAAATGTGGCATCCTTAACCTCTATATGACTAATTTACAATTTTTACATAACATGGGACCAATCCAAGGTCCAAGTCCCATATAAGAATATCAAAATGAATAAAATAACAAGTGTATATGCCAACAAGATTTAAAAATTAAATTATACATGGGTCATGCTTATTTTTGGCATAAGAATGTTGATCTTACATAAGTGAAAACTACTTGTAATGTAATATGTCTTCAACAAATGTTCTTCAATTCAACAAATATAAAAAATAAAGGAGGTTGGAAAGACTCCTTGGGAAACATAACAATACCAATTGATTGGGATGCTAAAGTATTTCAAATATGTGTTTAAGTTATCCCTACCACACCTCTATATACATTTACACTTGGAACTCTTTGCCTATACCTAATGGATGGAAAAATTGACCAAAATCAATAAAGAATTTCTTTTCATTATGAAGGAAAATTAATACATATTTCCAATGATAACATTACATCTTTTACTAAACATGAAAAATGTGAGAAGGGACATGATATGTCCCTTTTCAACCTAGCCAATCATGATGAATACAATGTAAAAGATCCAACTTGAGATTATAAGGTTCACAATGGGGGGAGACATCTATGACTATCCATCGAATGGCATCATAGGATGAACTTTCCTCGACGTAAAATAAACATTCAAAAATCCAAAAAAGCTTTAAGAACTTACATGTTAGATTGTCTCCTTGGCATCCATGTGTTAGTTCCATTTTACATACTAGAATATACCTTTAATCTTACATACACATACATAGGCGTACATAGATACATGATACACTTATGGGTATTGGGTCTTCCCTTACTCACATCATTAAGATTTTGGGGGCATCCATCTTCTCTTATCTTGCTTTAAACAGGTTATATGATTCGATGATCACTCTACACTATCATGTTTGAGCTTACACATGTATTTACACATGCCTATTATCCATGATTATATATTGTACAAAGTACCTGATATGCTATGTACTTGACATTTTTTACTAATAGATTCGATTCATGGGCCACTATGACATGTTTATGTTGGTTACTTATGATTTTCCTTTACATAAATCTTTGAGTGTTTTACCTTGCTATTGTCTTACTTATTCAAGCATTTGAATATGCTCCATTGTATGTGATCCCTGTGTGCATGATTTCCTTCTTTGACATTTGAATATGTCATTTGATTATATAGACATTTTAATATGTCATTCTTTGCCTTTATGGACATTTGAATAAGTCACGTCCATTCAATTTCATGGCATTTGAACATGCCCCTTGTTTATGGTCTCTTTGGACAATTGCCTTTTGACTTTTTTTTTCATTAGGGAAAATTTAAATGTAAAATTGTCCTCCTAAAAAAATCCCTAAAATATGAATAATGACATATGAAAACAATCCAAATCATTTAAAAGATGACATCATCTCTTTGGAGTGACCTCATCTAAAATGAAAATAAAATAAATTTTTTATTATATAAAACTTACTAAATTATTTAAATTAACTTACTTTAGTTAATATTGACTCAACTTATTTGATTCTATATTTTTTTTTGGAAAGTATAAATATTTTTATTTTATTTCTTTTAAATAGACATTAAATTTATATTTTTTATTTATATTTAGTAAAAATATCCAAAAATCCCTATGATATAAAGAAGATCTTCCTTATACATTACATTAAAATTTAAAAATTTATTATAAAATAAAATAATTTTAATTTTGAAAGTTTATATTTTATTAATTTAAAAATATTATAACAAAAATCATGCTTTATGATTTTGCTTTTCCATGTCACTTAATGTCCCCAGAAGTGATGAGAAGACACGTTTAAAAAAGACAGCAGTGGTTTTAGGTTCTTGTGGAACGAAAGACACGTGGAGACAATTTTTCAAAAATTAAGCCTCTAACTTGGATGGTTTGCCCCACATACCTTTCTAAGGAGGAAAGGCCCTTAAAAGCTGGCCACTTTCAAATGGTTATTATTTTTTAAATAATAATCTAGAGGGAAATGAATTTCAATTATCCCTCTTAATTATTTAAGCTATCGCCTTTATATAATAATTTATACGATTTAAGACTGGCTTTATATTTTCTGACTAGAAACCGAGTTTGTAATGTCGGTAGTCCGCTTATTTGATATTCGGTTAAAGCGAACCTGGGGAGAAAAGAAAAACTTCAAATGGTGAAAAGACAAAACCTTAAAATAATACCTTAACATGATAAAATTTATATCCCGACCTAATCTAAGGAATGATGCACTTAAAGTTATGAGGCTTTCCTCCATGTATCTTGCCTTAAAGTAATGAATCGTGCCCTCTCCCTCTAAATATTGGCATAATTAAATGTTGCAAGTAGGATTAGGTGTATAGTTACCCTACGATATACGGTATGGATAAGCTTTAGGTTGTGGCAATTTTGGGACCTCTTGTCGACCTTATTTTTCATGGATATGTTTGTCCTTAGCCCACGACACCCCTGATGCATCCATTTCACCCGTTTGTCTAATGACAGATTTTTGTCTCTTAGATCTTGTCAGAGTCCCAGTGATCGAGAATAATGGGTCCAACTTCTAAGTTAGCATTCTGACAAGAATACTCAACCTCGTGACCCATAAAGCACCCGCGAAAATCTACACGATATATGGAATTAACAAACAAGCAAAAATGTATTCAAATGGATAAAAAGGTTTCAAAATGGGAGATTAAATCAACTTTTACAAACCTATATAAATACATAAAACCATATATGTTGGGCATGACTTTCCCTATATTTCATAAATCTATATATTTGAAATCATTTATTTTTATAATTGTTTCTTGATTTAGCTATGTTTTTATCAATAAACATATATCATTTTGATTATATTTACGTATTAATAAATATTATTATTTGTATAGATAATAATATAAATATTATTTATAAGGACAATAAATATTATTATGTGAATATTAAATATAAATATTATTTATATAAAAAAATTTAAACTCTTAAATTTATTTAGAAATACATTATAATAATAAAACATGAGTTGGAAATATATAATAATTTTCTCTTTAGATTTGGATTTGACTTTTGAGAGATAAAAAAGCTCAAGGACTATCTATGAAATATAAAAAGTATAGTGAAGAAATCTTTTTATGAGTCGTCATATAAATATGTGCCCCCACTTAACCCATATAGTTAAGTGATTTTTTTAATTTTTATTTAAATAATTTATAAAATAAAAATATTTTTTATTTCTTTTTAGGATTTCTTACAAGGCCCATTTTACATCTAAATTTTCCCTAATAAGTGCTCTTGTATGTGTGATTGTTTACTTGTTAAGATTGTACTATTAATATCTAGACATTGCCATGATCTTTATCATACATCTTAGGCTTACCTATGATCACATTAGTTCTATGTACTTTAATGCTACATCTACTTAGAGATATTTCTTTCTATATGCTAGATGGTTATATTCATAGATTTAAAGTTTTCTTACCCTTTTGAGGTCAGGTAACTACTAGGTACTATTTTTATCTTTCCCAAAAAGGGGGTAATATTAGTGGGGGCATGTCATGGTGACATGGTTTCCATATTTTTCATAGTTTCCAAATTGGAGTGGGGGCATGATTTGGAAGCATGTTATCCAAACTCACATAGTGTATGGTACTTACACTAGTTTACAGATTTAATGGGGTTATGTAATGGTGACATGACTTCCACACAATCATATTATTCGTATTATAGTGTAGGCATGCTTTGGAATCATGATCTCCACATTCATTCAATATGCGACTTATAATTCACAGATTTAGTTGGGGCATGCTTTGGAAACATATTCTCCACACCTACTTAATTTTTAGCATCTCTAGTTTACAGTGGGGGCATGTTTTGGAACATGTACTCCACATTGGTAAATATATCAGCTTCAAATTTATCCAAATATAGTGGGGGCATGCTTTAGAATAATTTCCTCCATACATAGTTTTTTGAATTGGCCAAATCACATAGTTATATTATTTCGATGTACATTCATGATAGAATTTTATACATGGTACCATTATTACACATAGTTTTAGCATGAGACAAATCTAAGGTACATATGCTATGCAACATGAGTCTAATATTAGAAAATCCAAATCATATTCAGATTCTAAAACAATTGCATTTATTGACATCCATCAGACTTTTAAGAAATTTAACGAGCTAATAAACTAGAGTAATTGGTTTACCTTTTTGGTATGTTTGGGGTGAATAAATCACTCGATCTTACCAAATTTTTAGTTTGGAATTGATCATCTAAACTAATCAAATTAAAAGTATCACTAGGTTTCACAGTTGAATTAATCTTAATTACCAAGTGTTAATTTAATTTTTATCCAAAGTTGGGGGCATGTGTCTTCCAACATCTCACTCTCCCTCTATCTATCTCTTTGGATATATGCACTTTAAAATAATTATTTATATTTACCTTAATATCAATTTCATAGCCTTATAATGATATATCTTTGGTAAAAATAAAAACTATCCAATAGGTGAGAAGATTACATCGACACACAAGTGTACTTCTAAATCTTGGTCTTTCTATTTCATTCTATTTCAACTACTTTTGATATATATCATATCAACTGATTATACATTGTAACATGCTCTTGGTTGCATGTCATTCATGAATAAAGCATGCAACTCAAACCCAGTTCCAACAAAGCACTCAAATTCAACTCAAGCAAAGACAAGTTATGTATACACACACAGATACTTATTAATTTCCTTTAAACTAGTAATTTCATTACTTTCATAAATGGTAGAAAATGTAGATTATATTATATGATTATGTGGTACCTTAGAATTGTACACTTGGAAAACTCATGACCCTAGATATTCATCTTTGTTTCTACACATGCCTTACTTCTACAATCCCTATATCTACTTTATCTTGTGCCCCTTCACCTATGTCTTAGTTTGACTAACCTTATTTTGATGACACAAACATTCCATCTTGCGTAGAATGCTTAAAAAGTAATAATATTACACATGCGTAAGTTCTAATCCTAAGCCTACTCTCTTTCTCTCTAGACACTAATATCCAAGTTAGATAGAAGTGTCAACATTACTATCTTGGCCTGACACAAGTTTCTAGTTCTCTAAAAGTCATCAAGTTTGTAAATAAAGCATATCACAATGGTTGGACTAGGTGATTTATCTCCCAATAGGATTCGTATAAATATAATATCAAACCTCAACTAGAAAATAGAAAACAAACTAAGGCACTTATTAGAAATCACTCTATCAAGAACATCATTGATCAAAGACTCCCTATTTCCACACTAGTCATAGGTACATCACATTTATAGGTATGAGATAGTAAAATATTAGTCATATGGTCATATTTTCTAAGTTACAGGCTAGGTCACTGTTGCACTTGTTTTTCACATTACATGATTTGCACACAAGACAATGTAATGTCCCTTTCTTAGGGGGCTCCTTTTCTGAACAAAAAGCTTTGATACCACTGTGCTATCCCTTCGAATATCAAAACAAAGCTCTGAATTGCTTATCTGAATTTCTGCAAAATATCTTCAAATAGATAAATAAATCATAGTATAAACTCTTATTTATTTGCTCATAAGCTTACAATAGAGATCCTCTGTCAAGTATACAAAGAATATTGAAAAGTACGGCCTGAATAGCCTGAATATTTTGCAAACTAGGAAAGAATTCTGAATCTGGTTCGTCTCGGCCTGCTGTGTAAAAAAACACAGTCGCTGACGTCGGTTATATTGCCATCGTCGGTCGATCTGTAGTCATTATCTCGCTGATGTCGACTGTATGTCGACCGATGCCGGTCTCTGTACGTATCTGTTTGCCGATGTCGGTACCTGAGCTTTCTGTTGATGCTTACAAATTTTCACGGATCTGTACGAAATTCGTACGGCCACTGATATAGCACAACCTGTATGCTTGATCCTGATCTGTAGAATTATGGGCTAATACAAAAGATCTATATCTGGATAATTCTTGAATCAAAACCCAAAAATAATAAAAATACCTGTAAACCCTTGTGATAGCTTCTGAGTGAAGTTATCTCTCAAATACCTGTAATACTATGATAACTTCTGGTTGAAGTTATCTCTCAATTTGGCAATAGATCGGTTGATCTTTCACAACCTCTGAATCACACACAATGAAGAGTTGACGTTCTTCAATGCAATTGGAATCCTGGAACCCTTGGCTCAGTCTTCATAGAAGAATTTCTTAACAAGAATCAATATCAAAAATAATCATTTCATAATTCCAACTCTCTCCCATGAGAAACTCTTATACCCTTCCAAAGGTGTGCTTGCTAAAATTAGATTTCCTCAAATTAGAACTTGGGGTTCTAAAATTAGAATTCCTCAAATTAGAACTTGGGCTTCTTAAATTAGAATTTGGGTCTTAAAATTAGACCAATTAATTAATATCTAATTTAAAATTAGACCAAATAATTAATTAATTAATAATTAATTAATATCTAATTTAAAATTAGACCAAATAATTAATATTTGATTAAATCAATCAAATATTAATATCTCCCTCAATACATGTCGGATCCTCGAACCGTCTGAAGCTGGTGAACTAGGGAGTGATTCTACACATGACCATATCAAAACAAGGGTGCTCCACTGTATGTCAAATATCTCTAAATAATAGGAGCTCAGGCCCAATGTGTTTGAAATAACCTGAATGAGAGCCAACTATAGGAATTCTGTAAATCAAAGCCAAGCCAGTCTCCATCATGACCCTCTATCCATCTAATCAGCCTACGAAGGTCGCATAATAGGCTAATCATCAAGCCTGTCAATGTCCATGAAAAAGGGGACATGACAATCCGCCCCTCCAAAAATTGCTTGTCCCCAAGCAATCTCAGAACAATGAACCACTCGATCCACCTGGATCCCAAATGTAATTATGCTCTGCACTGCTGTAAATCAATGCAAGTACCTGGAATATCATCAGAAGTAGAACAAAGAGAAACCCATAATCAAATTGGCGAATGAAACTCAACTAAACTCTAAGAGCCCAACTACCATAGTCGAGAACACATGAGAACCAAACTCTCGAAGCATCATAACCCAAGTAGAATGGACAACTCAAACTGCCAATTCCATCTGCAAGAGATGGTGCCAATCCATCCCATAATGGATGGTAAGAAACTGGAGCCGATCTACACCTGTGTGAAATCAAATCTTCTCTCTCTGGGTCAACAGAAGAATAATGAGCATACCCCACCTCAAAATCCTTGTGAGGTAGCATAGTAGATAGGATCCCTATAATCTCCCCACCCAATCTGCTAATAGCACTAGTACCTTGGATGAGAACACCTTCTGTCACCCTATGCAAATCCAGATGAACACCTGCACTATCCAGCAAATACTCCATGAATGATTCCGTGCAGTAAAAATTATATGTGGAAGCATCAACATACTCCCCCGCACACCACAACTGATCCCTCTGTAAAGGCGGCACAACCAACTGTACCACACTGTCATCTGTGTGAGAAGAATCAATCTGGAGACTTGACTCCACTTGCATCCCAAACCCATCAGGACCAGGTACTCCAAAATCCTGAACATGTGTGTTAGCCTCAACAACATGTTCCTCAGCAACAACTGTAGGAACGTACTCATCACCAACCACCTCAATATATGAATGATCTGGGTCTGGAGCTGGTGAAGACCTCAAATGCTCTAGCTCCATGGTCACCTTAGCCAAATGAAACTGTGACTCCTCATAAGCTAGCTGCGTACTCTCAAGAATCTCAGAAGTCACCTCTAGTTGCTGAGTAAGCTCACTCACCTTATCTTCCTCAACCAACAATGCATCATATGCTGTGCTGCCCCACTCCATAAGATAATCTCTGTCGGCTACCAACTGCATATAATCCTGTCTTAGAATCTGGATAGCCTCCCATAAAGAGTGGATCTCTGTCAAGGATAAATAACTGCCTCCCTGCTCAATGCTAGTAGGAGAACCCCATCCATAAACTGCTAACAACTGACGAGCAGCATCGAAATGCTTGCAAGCGGTAGCAATGTCTCACTTACTAACTCTCAGTTGACTAGACACATGGTGGCACTGGCTAGATTGTCTCCTACAATCCTCCTCTAATGCATGGTCCAAAAGAGTAGACTCAAAGTCACTGATCTCCGAAGTACTACCATCCATACTCTGTGAATCAACTCCATAGCTCATATCAACATACGGAGTATCAACAACTGTAGCATCACTGTCTAACTCCTCCATATCGAGAGAAACGACTGGTGAAACTAAGTCCTCAAAAATGTCCACTGCATCCTCCTGAGTATCATCTACAATAATCAGATCATGGGACTCTTCTACAATCTCTGTCATAACTGAGAGATCATCAACCCTCAGTGTACTAACATCTGAACACACCTCTACACTCTGAGTGCAAGCATCAGACTCGTCCTCATCTTCACTATCCTCTATCTCATAATAATCATAATAATCATGGGACATGTTGTGCTCTTGTCTAAGTGATCTATAGTGGTCTCTTCTCAGCTTAACAAAGTGATCAAAAGACAACCTCCCATGAGCTCGTGGAGTTAATAACTTCCACTCATCCTTTGTTGTCATATACCGTGTGGGTTGTCTTTGGATGTAGGATATGAAAGAGATTCATTCAACCTCTTCAAACTTAGTTCCATCTTCTTCATATTATTGTCCCACTGCCTCTGAGTATATGAAGTCATTATGATACTTTGCTGATTCAATCTACCCAAACTACCCAACAGGATGGCAAGACATTAGCTCTGATTTGCCCAAACTATCCAACAGGATGGCAAGAATTTGGCTCTGATACCACTGTGATGTCCCTTTCTTAAGGGGCTCCTTTTCTGAACAAAAAGCTCTGATACCACTGTGCTATCCCTTCGAATATCAAAACAAAGCTCTGAATTGCTTATCTAAATTATTGCAAAATATCTTCAAATAGATAAATAAATCACAGTATAAACTCTTATTTATTTGCTCATAAGCTTACAATAGAGATCCTCTGTCAAGTATACAAAGAATATTGAAAAGTACGGCCTGAATAGCCTGAATATTCTGCAAACTAGGAAAGAATTTTGAATCTGGTTCGTCTCGGCCTGCTGTGTAAAAAAACACAGTCACCGACGTCGGTTATACTATCGTCGTCGATCGATCTGTAGTCGTTATCTGGCCGATGTCGGCTGTATGTCGATCGATGCTGGTCTCTATACGTATCTATTTGCCGATGTCGGTACCTGAGCTTTCTGTTGATGCTTACGGATTTTCACGGATCTGTACAAAATTTGTACGGCCGCTGATATAGCACAACTTGTATGCTTGATCCTGATCTGTAGAATTATGGGCTAATACAAAAGATCTATATCTGGATAATTCTTGAATCAAAACCCAAAAATAATGAAAATACCTGTAAACCCTTGTGATAGCTTCTGAGTGAAGTTATCTCTCAAATACCTGTAATACTATGATAACTTCTAGTTGAAGTTATCTCTCAATTTGGCAATAGATCGGCTGATCTTTCACAACCTCTGAATCACACATAATGAAGAGTTGACGTTCTCCAATGCAATTGGAATCCTGGAACCCTTGGCTCAGTCTTCATAAAAGAATTTCTTAACAAGAATTAATATCAAAAATAATCATTTCATAATTCCAACTCTCTCCCATGAGAAACTCTTATACCTTTCCAAAGGTGTGCTTGCTAAAATTAGATTTCCTCAAATTAGAACTGTGATGTCCCTTACTTAGGGGCTCCCTTTTTTTGCACAAAGCTCTGAATTGCTTATCTGAATTTCTACAAAATATCTTCGAATAGATAAATAAATCATAGTATAAACTCTTATTTATTTTCTCATAAGCTTACAATAGATGTCCTCTGTCATGCATATACAGGCAAATTTGAATATAGTCTTAAAACCCTGATCTTCTGCAAACCTGGAAGTGAAACCTGAATTCGGGAAGGTCTCGGCTTTTCTGTGTCAACACACAGACGCCGTCGTCGGTCGATATCTCACCGACGTTGGTCACTGTCAGTTGGCTTTTTGTCGATGTCAGTCTTCAGTCGGCCGATGTCGGTCACTGGGATGCCGATGTCGGTCTCTGAGTTACTTGCGGCTCTGTCTGACCTAATACAGAACTGTACAGACTTGTACGGATCGGTACGGATTCCGTACAGAGGCAAGATAATACGCTGCGGCCTCTATGCTGGATACCAGATCTCAAGGAATATGACCCTAATACATCAAAGCTTATTCTGGACAATTACTGAAAGCAAAACCCAATGAAAATAAATACCTGAAATGCTATGATAACTTCTGTGTGAAGTTATCTCTCAACCCTAAAATTTTGTGATAACTTTTGGATGAAGCTATCTCTGAAATTTGTACCTCTGTGATAACTTCTGGATGAAGCTATCTCTCAATTTGGCAATAAATCAGCTGATATCTCACAGCCTCTAAATCACACACAATGAAGAGTTGACGTTCTCCACTGCAATGGAATCCTGGAACCCTTGGCTCAGTCTTCACAGAAGAATTTCTTAACAAGAATCAATATCAAAAATAATCATTTCATAATTCCAACTCTCTCCCATGAGAAACTCTTATACCCTTCCAAAGGTGTGCTTGCTAAAATTAGATTTCCTCAAATTAGAACTGTGATGTCCCTTACTTAGGGGCTCCTTTTTTCTGCACAAAGCTCTGAATTGCTTATCTGAATTTCTACAAAATATCTTTGAATAGATAAATAAATCATAGTATAAACTCTTATTTATTTGCTCATAAGCTTACAATAGATGTCCTCTGTCATGCATATACAGGCAAATTTGAATATAGTCTTAAAACCCTGATCTTCTGCAAACCTGGAAGTGAAACCTGAATTCGGGAAGGTCTCGGCTTTTCTGTGTCGACACACAGACACCGTCGTCGGTTGATATCTCGCCGACGTCGGTCACTGTCAGTCGACTTTCTGTCGATGTCAGTCTTCAGTCGGCCGATGTCGATCACTGGGATGCCGATGTCGGTCTCTGAGTTACCTGTGGCTCTGTCTGACCTAATACAGAACTGTACAGACTTGTACGGATCGGTACAGATTCTGTACAGAGGCAAGATAATACGTTGTGGCCTCTATGCTGGATACCAGATCTCAAGGAATATGACCCTAATACATCAAAGCTTATTCTGGACAATTACTAAAAGAAAAACCCAATGAAAATAAATACCTGAAATGCTATGATAACTTTTGTGTGAAGTTATCTCTCAACCCTAAAATCCTGTGATAACTTCTGGATGAAGCTATCTCTCAAATCTGTACCTCTGTGATAACTTCTGGATGAAGCTATCTCTCAATTTGGCAATAAATCAGCTGATATCTCACAGCCTCTAAATCACACACAATGAAGAGTTGACGTTCTCCACTGCAATGGAATCCTGGAACCCTTGGCTCAGTCTTCACAGAAGAATTTCTTAACAAGAATCAATATCAAAAATAATCATTTCATAATTCCAACTCTCTCCCATGAGAAACTCTTATACCCTTCCAAAGGTGTGCTTGCTAAAATTAGATTTCCTCAAATTAGAACTTGGGGTTCTAAAATTAGAATTCCTCAAATTAGAACTTGGGCTTCTTAAATTAGAATTTGGGTCTTAAAATTAGACCAATTAATTAATATCTAATTTAAAATTAGACCAAATAATTAATTAATTAATAATTAATTAATATCTAATTTAAAATTAGATCAAATAATTAATATTTGATTAAATCAATCAAATATTAATATCTCCCTCAATACATGTCGGATCCTCGAACCGTCTGAAGCTGGTGAACCAAGGAATGATTCTACACATGACCATATCAAAACAAGGGTGCTCCGTTGTATGTCAAATATCCCTAAATAATAGGAGCTCAGTTCCAATGTGTCTGAAATAACCTGAATGAGAGCCAACTATAGGAATTCTGTAAATCAAAGCCAAGCCAGTCTCCATCATGACCCTCTATCCATCCAATCAGCCTACAAAGGTCGCATAATAGGCTAATAATCAAGCCTGTCAATGTCCACGAAAAAGGGGACATGACAGACAACATGTGGTGGAGAAATACATGAGTATGAGGCCCTCTTCTAGACAATTATCTATGTAGGTAGATCCCTTTGATAGTGTGATAATTGAAGGTTAGCTTAACATTGAGTTCCCACTAACACATTTTTTCCAAGGTCAAAATGAAGATGCAAAGCTATGGTTTTACCATTTCACTGGGAACAACAACTCATGACCCATATTTAAAATTACCATAGTGAAGATGAAGCTAAACATAGAAGCATCAAGGTGTCACATCCTATTTCATCACGTATTCCATATATGACACTATCATAAAACCCATACACTAGAATCAACCCAACTATCCTAGGTTTACATAAGCATCTAGAGAGTTAGAGGCACCAAATATAAAATCTAACAATTGACCCAGAATATTCTTCCTACTTGATCCATGCTTGTATCAGATCTAGTACTATATTAGCATCATAAAAAGATAAGTAATTTATTTCAGTTCATTTGTATAAATACCATAGTTATAGTTTCCATTAATAACCTATCTTAGCATAATAAATTCAGCATATGGTACATTTGAGTTTAACACATTAATTGGCCTATTGTAGATCTGATATTCACCTTTTTGCCCTATCATTTTTATTTCATAAAACTTTAACCACTAAAATAGGATCCACATCTAAATTAGGGTTAAACATCACCCTCTGCCACTCTAGATTAGATGGGTTATTGCATTAAATGGGGGAGAGAAAAATAATAAAACTCTAATACAAATAATAAATCATACCAGCATTTGCATATATTGAAAAAATATCTATCAAAAATTTTTGGTAAAGAAATATTTCATATACCTCCAATCTTGAGATATGTGTTAAATCTAGTGGGGCTTCTCGTAAACTAGGAATAAGGTGATTGTTGAACACTCTAATTTCCTTGTTAACATTCCTAATTCAAATTTATAGTAATTTTAATTAGTGTAGAGGTTTTCAATTCCATCATAAGACTCTTATACAAAATTTCATCATGCTCAAATAATTCCTACATAAGTACTAATTGAGACAAACAAGATATTTCCCTCTCAATCTACTTCTAGATCATTAGAAAACAAATTATTTAAGTAACATACAAAGTTTGGAAGATGATACTAAATGTTTTTCCCTAGTTACACTCTCCATTGGTGAGAAGTATGTTACTAACACATAAATTTCCATTTTTTATAATAATAATTTGACCTCAACAAGAAAGCTATCAGAGGATAAAAGGTTTTTGATATATATTATTTTGAGTAAAATATCAGTAAAAGTCTCAATGATTGTTTTAGGTTATAGACATAGTACATTATTATCATGGATGACCATTAGATGACAACCATATAAGTAGAGTCGTATTATATTTATTGTATAAAATGATGTTACTAACAATGCATGGATAGAAGATATTATTTATTTTAATGTTTGTGACATTCCTACTAGTGATAAGAATGTCACAAACTAATGAGAGAGGGAAATAATTTGTTTTTGATGAGACACCAATCCATAACTTAATTTGGTGATTAGATTATTCCAAACATTACTCCAAAATTGACCAACAAACTTGGTGTCTCTATCAACATCATTGTTAGAATTTTTCTTCTAGGTGTCACCATAAATCAGTATTTTTTTAAAACCCAAATCCTATAAACTTATATTGGTTGTTGATGTACTCTAAAAATTCAATGTCCATGTAAAAAAAATGATTATGGATTAAAAAAATATATTATTTTTTAAAGGTATACATGATTAAATAAAAATATTGGTCATATAATGAATATTTCCATTTGGAATCATTAAATTTGTTGTTAATATATCCTAAAAAAATCTACTCTTGATTTAAAACAATCCCTATCATTGTCCCGCTAGCAAGAAACTAATAATGGTTTCTCCATTATCTTCTTCAAAAACTAAAAACTCTTTTTTAACGTTGTTTACTACATAATTTATTTTATATCTCTTCTAATAATTATGGTAATAGTTGCACAATTTTTCCAAAGTTACAAATAAAATTATTATATAAACTTCTTAAACCATGGGAACTTCTCACCACATATGTGCTCTTAGGTGTAGGTTATTCAATGATAACCTTTGCTTTTTCAAGATCCATCCACAATCTAGAAAACTAGTGTAAACCAACTCCATTTGTATGAAGCTACACTTTTTCAAATTCTCAAGCATTATTTTCCATATTTAAACTCTATAACAACTATCTCAAATAAATTACATATTCTTATATTATTCTATTGAATATAATAATGTAACACAAATATAAAATCAAAACCTTAGCTAAATATGGTTTCAACACATTACTCATTAGTTTCATGAAAGTACTTTATGCATTTCTCAATCCAAATGGCATGACCAATAGTTTTCCCATTATTTCTCTAGTTTTTAATATAGTTTTCCACTCATAATTTTCATGGTATAAGATTTGATGATACTCACTATTCAAATAAATATTTGTTAACTATTTTTCTCCACTAAAATAGCCCTTTAAATCATGCATCTAATGTAATGGAAACCCCCACTTATTTTTTAAAATCTTATTAATATCTTAGGAATATATGTATATTTTCTATTCTCCCCTTTATTTGGTGCTAATTTTTCTGGAACTACGAATTTGATTATATTTTATTTTATCATTCCATTCTCATAAAACTCTTGAGATTTTCCATTGATCTCTTCATTTTTTGTAAGTATCAATGTTTGGAAGACTAGCTCATGTAACCATATCCATCTGATGACTAATGCTTCTTACTTAATGTAGTTCATTCATAAACCCCTTCACTTCACATCACATCACTTGATATTCAACTTTTTTTTATTGTCCCAACTTGGATTTGATTGGGAATAGGATTAAAGCATGCTTTAATTTTATTCATAGCACTAATGTTTTGCTTTTAGAAATCACATTTTTTTATTATTGATTTTTGCTAGCATCTTCATCTCTTTCCTTCAATAAGTTCAAGGTAAATTTATTTCCATCCTTTCAAAGTGAATTTATTTTTAGTTTACCATCATGAAGAGTATTCCTTTCAAATTTATATGGACCACCCATTAAAATATGACACACCTCCATAGGCATAATATCATGACAAACCTCATTCATATATGACCCAATCTAAAAATAGAAAAAAATGTTACAAATTTACAAACACAAATTTACAAACACTTGATGACTTTGATGAAGCCTTGAAGCCATGACTTGTTATGAACATTTGTTTGTGTTACTTATTAGAAAACAATTTTGTCTACCATCTCATTTCAGAATAGATTATTTATACTCCCAATATAACATACAACTTTGTAATGCTTACCTCATAATTAATAGATAGTTTTGAAGATATTATTCATTCATAAAAACCCATTCTCCTTCTTTGGTTGGTCTAACAATACCCTCTTCATCATGAGAGCTCTCCATGTTTCAGTTATTCAATATGTTCAATTAATGCAATTGATTATTCATCTTATTCAACAACATTAATATTGGCCTAATTTCTCATATGGTCATCATAGTGTGTATGTCCCTCATGATCCCTTTGACCATATTGTATAAATCTAAAACATGCACCAGAGAAACCTCAGATGTCATTTTCTCTACCATGTTTCCTTTTTCTTCTTGAAGGGTATAATCATCCTCTATGTGTATGACTATGGCTATGAGAAGTGCTAGCCTCTCCCTTATAGTCATTATGTTCTCATCAATTGTTTGGATGACTTCCTCTTTTGTAAAATACATCTCTACTTGTTGTACTTTATTGTCTTTGGATAAATTCTCATCATATTTGGTGAAAAATAATAATATTATTTCATGATAAGATAGCATAAGCATGCTTAACGTATCTTCAATGATTATTCTTAGCTTATTTATGTATCAATCCACTTTTTATTATTTTACCTCATTGTGACCAGTTGATTGGTAATACTATATAACTCCTCAACATAAGAATTAACATTGGGCTCTCTTTGTCTCAAATTCTATAATTTATTCAAAATGTTTATTTGATAATTTGAAAGTATAAATTAAAATTTCAAATCAGCAACCATTTTATACCATCAAGTAATATTCTCTTTGCCTCTTCCATACTTCTTCTATAGTTTTAAATCTATATTTATTTATACCATAAGAAGAAGAATGCTCAAGCCTTATTTCATATTCAAATAGCTCTAGATAAGATCCTATTTCCGTGAATTGTAGGAGCAAAGACAGTAGAGGATACTTGGAAGACTCTAAAAGAAGCTTACCAAGGTAGTGATCAAGTCAAAGTTTTCAAGTTACAGACATTGAAGAGAGAATTCAAGAATTTAAAGATGCAAGAAGCTGAAAGTGTGAGTACCTATTGTGTCAGAGTAAAAAATTTAGTCAATAAGATGGCTACACTTGGTGAAATTGTGAACAATGAGTTTGTAATCAAAAGGTGTTGAGGACTCTCACACCAAGGTGGAACCATATTGCCATAATCATAGAAGAAAGCAAGAATTTGTCTACCCTTCAATTTGATCATCTAGTTGGATTTTTGATGTCTCATGAAGAAAAATTGAGAGATTAATTTCGAGAAAGTAATGAAAAAGCTTTTTCCTCCAAATTACAAATCACAAACAATGAAGATGCCAATAGTAGCATCAAAAGTAATCAATGCCAAGGTAGAGGTCAAAATTAAAATTACTCAAGAGGAAATAGAGTTAGAGGTAGTTTTTGAGGAAGAGGTGGTTTCAGAGGAAGAGGTAGAGACCGATTTGATAAAATAAATATCTAATGTTATCATTGTAATAGGTATGGCCACTTTAATTATGAGTGTAGATTAAAAGAAGGTAATAATGGTAAAAGCATTCATTATGCTCAAGAAGGTGATCAAAATCCTCCAGATAATTTATTTTTATCTTATGACAAAGTTGAAAATATTTCTAAAGATGTTTGGTATTTAGATTTGGGATGTTCTAACCACATGTTAGGGAATGAAAAACTTTTTTTTATAATGGATAAAATTTTTAAATCCAAGATCAAACTTGGTGATGACAAATCATTGGAGGTTGCTGCAAAAGGAGTTATGGAAGTCCATACAAAAGAAGGTATGAAGAGTGTTAAAGACATTTATTACACTCCAAATTTAAAGCATAATTTTTTGAGTGTTGGACAATTATGTGAGAAGAATTATAAAGTTGTATTTGAAAATCAAAAATGTATAATTTATGATAAGAATCAAGGAAATAGGGTGGTAACAATTGTGCCTATGACAAAGAATAAGATGTTTTCATTGAAGTTTGGTGAACATAACAAGAACCTTGTCAATATGGCATATGAGGATACAAGTTGTTTGTGCCATCTCAGGTATGGGCATTTAAATTTTTATAGTTTAAAGATTCTAACATCAAAAGCATTAGTTTTTGGTTTACCTAAGGTTGAAGAGCACAAGGAAGTTTGTGAAGGATGTGCTAAAGGAAAACATGCAAGAGAGAAATTTCCAAAAGGCAATGCATGGAGGGCCCAGCATCTACTCCAGTTAGTTCATTCAGACATTTATGGTCCTATGTAGACAAAGAGTTTGGGTAAGTCATCATATTTCATTACTTTTATTGATGATTACTCATGACAGTGTTGGTTTTATTTTTTGAAGACCAAAGGTGAAGCTCTTGAGACATTCAAGCGATTTAGAGCCCTTGTAGAAAATGACAAAGGGTGCAAAATCAAATGCTTAAGTACTTATCATGGAGGAGAATTTTGTTGAAAAGCCTTTCAAGGTTATTGTGATATGCATGGCATTAGAAGACAACTCAACACTGCATACACATCTCAACAAAATGGTGTGGCTGAAAGGAAGAATCGTATAGTGGTGGAGATGGCACGAAGCATGCTACAAACAAAGGGATTAAGTAATTCTTTTTGGCAAGATGCAGTTGCTATAACAGTATATATTCTCAATCAAAATCCCAATAGTGTACTTGATAGGATGACTCTTTATGAAGCCTGGTATGAGAAAAAGCCAAAAATTAATTATTTCAAAGTTTTTAGTTGATTATCCTATGTTCATGTTCCTAATCAAAAGAGGCAAAAGATAGATCCCAAAAGTGAGTCATGTATTTTTTTTGGATATAGTGAGGAATGTAAGGCTTACATGTTATATAAACCTCTCACTAATAAGCTTATTGTGTCAAGAGATGTGATTTTTGATGAAGGGGGAGTTTATGGTCATCAAAAAGGCCATATGGAGAAGTCAACATCTATTTTAAATGAAGTTATTATGGATGATATTGATCATGGGCAGCCCACTAATATTTCTATTCCAAGTGTTAAAAATCCACCAAGTAACCCCTTATCTAGTTGTTCAATTCCAAATGTCAGTCTAGATTCAAGTCCTAGTTCTACAAGGAAGGTAAGAAGATTGAGTGGCATTTATCGAAGGAGTTCAAATCAAGCACATGAAGAAAATCCAAGAGGTGAGACACTGAATTTTGATTTACTTACCAAGGCTGATTTTGAACCATCATATTTTGAAGATGCATATACTAATGAGGTTTGGATGCAATCAATGCAAGAAGAGATGGATTTTATTCACAGGAATGACACTTGGGAGCTTACAAAGCTTCCACATGACAAGAAGAAGATTGGCACCAAATGGGTCTACAAGACTAAGTGTAACAGTGATGGAAGTGTTGAAAGGCATAAGGCAAGATTAGTTGCTAAAGGCTTCACATAAAAGTATGGCATTGATTATGAAGAGACATTTACACTAGTAGCAAGACAAGAGACCATTAAAATGTTGATTTCATTAGCAGCTCAAAAGAATTGGAGCATCCATCATATGGATGTGAAAAGTGCCTTCTTGAATGGGTACTTAGAAGAAGAAGTATATGTGGAATGGCCACAAGGTTTTGAAGTGCAAGGAAAATAAAATCACGTCTACAAGTTAAAGAAGGCTTTGTATGGCCTCAAACAAGCACCAAGAGCATGGTATGCTAGGATTGATGGATATTTTCAAGAGAATAGCTTTCAAATAAGTAAGAGTGAACCTACCCTTTAATACAAACAAGAAGGTAATGATATTCTAATTGTAAGTTTGTATGTTGATGACTTGTTGTATATGGGTAGCAGTTATATGATGAAGGATGAATTCAAAGTTTTCATGATGAATGAATTTGAGATGAAAGATTTAGGACTTATGAAATATTTTTTAGGAATGGAGGTTTATCAAAGGGAGAATAAAATTTTCATTTTTAAAACAAAGTTTGCTAAAAATATGTTGAAGAAACTTGATATGGTTGATTGTAAACCAGTGTCCACTCTAGTTACTCATGGAGTTGTGTTGTGTAGAGATGATGCTACTGAAAGAGTTGATGAGACAACCTATAGAAGTATTGTTGAAAGCTTAATGTTTCTAACTCATATAAGACCTGATATTGCTTATTCAGTTTCACTTATTTTATGGTACATGACAAAGCCATCAGAAATACATATGAAGGCAACCAAGAGAATTTTGAGGTATGTGAAAGGCACTCTAGATTTTGGTATTCATTACTACACTTCTAAAAGGTTAAATCTTGTTGGTTTTAGTGATTTTGATTGGGGAGGTAGTTTGGATGACCAAAAGTCAACATCTAGGAATTGTTTTTCTTTTGGTTTTGGTTTGATTACTTGGACCTCAAAGAAGCAAAGTATAGTTGCCCTTTCTTCTACAGAAGCAGAGTATGTTGCAGTCACTTCAGTAGGGACACAAGCATTATGGCTTAGAAAACTTCTTGAAAAAATTAGAGAGACTCAAGTTCAGCCCACAGTTATTTTTTGTGATAATATTAGTGCTATTAAATTGGCCAAGAATCTAGTCCATCACAACAAGACAAAACATTTTGATTTAAAGCATCATTTTATCCGAGATTTAGTGTAGATGAAGGTAGTAGAATTGAAATACATCAACACTAAAGAACAATTGGCAGTTATCTTCATGAAAGCATTTGCAACAGATCAATTTTTGACACTCAGAGATCAAATTGTGATCCCGCTCAGCATCAAGGGGGAGTATGTTGAAAAGTAATGCTGAAGTGCAGTTCACTCAGTTCTATTTTTAGACTATTAGTGTAAATTTAGTTTGCATGAATAGTTTTTTGTGGAGCTAAATTTAGACAGCTATTTAATTTTTAGTTAATATATTTTTTAGAGAAAATAAAGCCTTAGAAAGGCTAGAGTTAGTTTTAGTTGCTATTACATGCAAATTATTATTTAGATAAATTTAAAATATTTTATTCAATAATTAGAAAAACGTGTTCACATGCATTTTATCAATACATTGTAATTGATCTTTATTTTCAAGAAGGAGAATGATTCCAATTTTTTGAAGAAGTATCTTTTATTTTTTCAACTCTTATCTCTTTTGTATTATGAATATTACATATATTTGGCTATGATTTAATTTTATTTAAAAATTCTACAAGAAGAATGAGCATTGACATGAATATAAATATATAAATATATTTTTATTTTGATTTTGATTTTGGTTGTGGATGAAAACTCTCATACCCATAGAGGAATGAGCATTGACATGTTAGTATGGGTTACTTTTCCTATGCAGTGTGAACCGCTAGACAAAAGTAGTAAAAGATTTTTTTTTTTTTTTTTTTTTTTTTTTAAATTTGTTAATTATATTATTGATAAAGATCTATCATTATAAGCCCATCATGACCATGGAGATCAAGCATGAAAAAAATAATGCTACATTGTAAGTTGAGATCTATTCACTCATTGTTCTAAATCATCATATACAAACCATGCAAAAAAAACATGTGGCCTATTTTTTAAGCATATCTTACTATTACTCGGCCCTACGTGTTCTACAAAGACTTTAAATGTTGAATATTGCTTCCTTATGTGATGGAGTACCATGTGATATTATACACACATGGCTTGCTAAATGCCTTCACATCACTGGCCTACCTGAAAGCAATCAGTTGGACATGGGTTTGTTACATTTTGCAAAACAATGTCCAATGCTTACTCCCATAGGCTGAAGATTTAACTCGTAACAGGCCACAAAACCAAAGTTTGTTTAGAATAAAACTTTTGTGACTCTCACAGAAGCAAATTTAGTTTAGAATAATAATATGACGACCCTCGTAGTTGATAGAAAATCTATTTTTAAACTTGTATCCAAATCTTGTTTTAAAGATTTGGGCATCCAAGAATATTTGGATGGTAGATTTGGGATCAGAGGACATTCTCCTAAATCACCATGCCAGAGAGGTTCAGGCTTAGGTCATAAAATCTTTCTCTTGTTATCAGGCTCAGACGAATGATCTCTGAAAACATTTTCTTCAACGGAGCTCCCCTGTCACTCCATAGTCTTCCCACTTCACAGCAATCTACTGGATTAGATGAACTAAAATGTTCGTAATGAAAGCCTGAATCTAGTTGGTATGAAGCATATTTTTACATGTTGTGTCTTTTCTTTATGTGCAGAAGGCCCAATAGAGAGCTGTAACTAGGCACCACTTTCAGACGTATCTTATTCTCCTTGGATAGAGGAGCTACGAAAATTATTATATAGTTTCTTCTTGTAGAATTTTTAAAATAAAATTAAATCATAGCCAAATATATGCAATATTCATAATACAGAAGAGATAAGAGTCACAAAAATAAAAAATACTTCTTCAAAAAATTGGACTCATTATCCTTCTTCTTCATGAAAATAAAGATCAATTACAATGTATTAATAGAATTGCATGTGAACATGTTTTTCTAATTATTGAATAAAATATTTTAAATTCATCTAAATAATAATTTACATGTAATAGCAAATAAAACTAACTCTAGCCTTTCTAAGGCTTTATTTTTTTCTAAAAAATATATTAACCCAAAATTAACTAACTGTTTAAATTTAGCTTCACAAAAAACTATTCATGCAAACTAAATTTAAACTAAAAGTCTAAAAATAGAACTAAGTGAACTGCACTTCAGCATCAATTTTCAACATACTCCCCTTTGATGTTGAGCGGGCTCACAATTTGATCTCTGAGTGTTAAAAATTGATCTATTGCAACTGCTTTCGTGAAGATATCTGCCAATTTTTTTTTAGTGTTGATGTATTTCAATTCTACTACCTTCATCTGCACTAAATCTCGGATAAAATGATGCTTTAAATCAAAATGTTTTGTCTTGTTGTGATGGACTGGATTCTTGGCCAATTTAATAGCACTAATATTATCACAAAAAATAACTATGGGCTGAACTTGAATCTCTCCAATTTCTTCAAGAAGTTTTCTAATCCATAATGCTTGTGTCCCTGCTGAAGTGACTACAACATACTCTGCTTCTATAGAAGAAAGGGCAACTATACTTTGCTTCTTTGAGCTCCAACTAATCATACTAGAACCAAAAAAAAATATTCCCAGATGTTGACTTTCAGTCATCCAAACTACCTCCCCAATCAAAATCACTAAAACCAACAAGATTGAACCTTTTAAAAGTTTAGTAATGAATACCAAAATCTAGAGTGCCTTTCACATACCTCAAAATTCACTTGGCTGCCTTCATATGTATTTTTGATGGCTCTGTCATGTACCTTGAAATAATTGAAACTAAATAAGCAATATCAGGTCTTGTGTGAGTTAAAAACATTAAACTTCTAAAAATACTTCTATAGGTTGTCTCATCAACTCTTTAGTACCATCATCTCTACACAACACAACTCCATGAGCAACTAGAGTGGAGACTGGTTTACAATCAACAATATCAAGTTTCTTCAACATATCTTTAGCATACTTTGTTTGACAAATGAAAATTTTATTCTCCCTTTGATAAACCTCCATTCTTAAAAAATATTTCATAAGACCTAAATCTTTCATCTCAAATTCATTCATCATGAAAACTTTGAATTCATCCTGCATCATAGAACTGCTACACATATACAACATGCCATCAACATACAAACTTACAATCAGAATATCATTACCTTTTTGTTTGTAGTAAAGGATAGGTTCACTCTTACTTCTTTGAAAGTTATTCTATTGAAAATATCCATTGATCCTAGCATACCGTGCTCTTGGTACTTGTTTGAGGCCATACAAAGCCTTCTTTAACGATTTTCTTTTTCTTTTACTTCAAAACCTTGTGGTTGTTTCACATATACTTCTTCTAAGTACCCATTCAAGAAGGCACTTTTCACATTCATATGATGGATGCTCCAATTCTTTTGAGTTGTTAATGAAATCAGCATTCTAATGGTCTCTTGTCTTACTACTGGTGTAAATGTCACTTCATAATCAATGCCATACTTTTGTGTGAAGCCTTTAGCAACTAATCTCGTCTTATGCCTTTCAACACTTCCATCACTGTTACACTTAGTCTTGTAGACCCATTTGGTGCCAATCTTCTTCTTGTCATGTGGAAGCTTTGTAAGCTCCCAAATGTCATTCCTATGAATAGAATCCATCTCTTCTTGCATTTCTTGCATCCAAACCCCATTAGTATATGCATCCTCAAAACCTGATGGTTCAAAACCAGCTTTGGTAGGGAAAGCAAAATTCAGTGTCTCACCTCTTGAATTTTCTTCATGTGCTTGATTTGAACTCCATTGATAAATGTCACTCAATCTTCTTACCCTCCTTGCAGAACTAGGACTTGAATCTGCACTTACACTTGGAATTGGGCTGCCCATGATCAATATCATCCATAATAACTTCATTTAAAATAGATGTTGACTTCTCCATATGGCCTTTTTGATGACCATAAACTCCCTCTTCATAAAAAATCACATCTCTTAACACAATAAACTTATTAGTGAGAGGATTATATAACCTGTAAGCCTTACTTTCTTCAGTATATCCAACAAAAATACATGACTCACTTTTGGGATCTAACTTTTGCCTCTTTTGATCAGGAACATAAGCGTAGGCTAAGCAACCAAAAACTTTGAAATAATTAACATTTGGTTTTTTATCATACCAAGCTTCATACAGAGTCATCCTATCAAGTGCACTAGTGGGACTCTGATTGAGAATATATACTGTTGTAGCAACTGCATCTCCTAAAAAAAAATTACTTAATCCCTTTGTTTTTAGCATGCTTTGTGCCATCACCACCACTGTACGATTCTTCCTTTCAGTTACACCATTTTTTTGAGGTGTGTATGTAGTGGTGAGTTGTCTTCTAATGCTATGCATATCACAATAACCTTGAAAGGCTTTTGAACAAAATTATCCTCCACGATCAGTCCTTAAGCATTTGATTTTGCATCCTTTGTCATTTTTTACATGGGCTCTAAACCTCTTGAATATCTCAAGAGCTTTGCCTTTGGTCTTCAAAAATAAACCAAACACTGTCATGAGTAATCATCAATAAAAGTAATGAAATATTATGACTTACCCAAGCTCTTTGTCTACATAGGACCACAAATGTCTGAATGCACTAACTGGAGTGGATAATGGGCCCTCCATACATTGCCTTTTGGAAATTTATCTCTTGAATGTTTTCCTTTAACACAGCCTTCACAAACTTCCTTGTGCTCTTCAACCTTAGGGAAACCAAAAACTAATGCTTTTGATGTTAGAATTTTCAAACTATGAAAATTTAAATGCCCATACCTGAGATGCCACAACCAACTTGTATCCTCATATGCCATATCGACAAGGTTCTTGTTATGTTTACCAAACTTCAATGGAAACATCCTATTCTTTGTCATAGGCACAACTTTTACCACCATATTTCCTTGATTCTTATCATAAATTATACATTGTTGATTTTCAAATACAGCTTTATAATTCTTTTCAAATAATTGTCCAACACTCAACAAATTATGCTTTAAATTTGGAGTGTAATAAATGTCTTTAACACTCTTCATACCTTCTTTTGTATGGACTTCCATAGCTCTTTTTGCAGCAACCTCCAATGATTTGTCATCACCAAGTTTGATCTTGGATTTAAAACTTTTATCCATTATAGAAAAAAGTTTTTTATTCGCTGACATGTAGTTATAACATCTTGAATATAAATACCAAACATCTTTAGAAATATTTTTAGCTTTGTCATAAGATAAAAATAAATTATTTGGAGGATTTTCATCACTTTATTGAGCATAATGAGTGCTTTTACCATTATTACCTTCTTTTAATCTACACTCATAATTAAAGTGGCCATACCTGTTACAATGATAACACTAGATATTTCTTTTATCAAATCGGCCTCTACCTCTTCCTTTGAAACCACCTCTTCCTTTACAACCACCTCTGCCTCTATTTCCTCTTAAGTAATTCTAATTTTGACCTCTACCTTGGCCTTGATTACTTTTGATGCTACTATTGGCATCTTCATTCTTTGTGATTTGCAATTTGGAGGAAAAAGCTTTCTCATCACTTTCTCCAAATGAATCTCTCAATGTTTCTTCATGAGACATCAAAGATCAAACTAGATGATCAAATTGAAGGGTAGACAAATTCTTGCTTTCTTCTATGATTATGGCAACATGGTTCCACCTTGGTGTGAGAGTCCTCAACACCTTTTTGATCACAACCTCATTTTTCACAATTTCACTAAGTGTAGCCATCTTATTGACCACATCTTTTACTCTGACACAATAGGTACTCACACTTTCAGCTTCTTGCATCTTTAAATTCTTGAATTCTCTCTTCAATATCTGTAACTTGACAACTTTGACTTGATCACTACCTTGGTAAGCTTATTTTAGAGTATTCCAAGCATCCTTTGCTGTCTTTGCTCTTACAATTTTTGGAAATAGGCTCTTATCTAGAGCTATTTGAATATGAAATAAGGCTTGAGCATTCTTCTTCTTAGCCTCCTTCTTAACTATTTTATCATTTGTTGTGACGGCATTCCAATCAGCGGGCTCTGCATAACCTGATTCAATAATCTCCCACAAATTTTTTCCTATAAAAAAAGTTATCATTTTGATACACCAATAATCATACTCATTTCCATCAAATTCTGGAATGGGCAAGGAGTTAGAATTTGACATGATAATTTTTTTGGCAAAATTCCAACTACTAAATCTTTAACCCAAAATAAAAATACCTGCTCTGATACCAAATGTAGAATCTTTAAATAAAATTAAATCATAGCCAAATATATGCAATATTAATAATATAGAAGAGATAAGAGTTGCAAAAATAAAAAATACTTCTTCTTCAAAAAATTGGAATCATTCTCCTTCTTCTTCTTGAAAATAAAGAACAATTACAATGTATTAATAGAATTGTATGTGAACATGTTTTTCTAGTTATTGAATAAAATATTTTAAATTTATCTAAATAATAATTTGCATGTAATATCAACTAAAACTAACTCTAGCGTTTCTAAAGCTTTATTTTTTCTAAAAAATATATTAACCCAAAATTAACTAACTATCTAAATTTAGCTCCACAAAAAAATGTTCATGCAAACTAAATTTACACCAATAGTATAAAAATAAAACTGAGTGAACTGCACTTCAGCATCACTTTTCAACACTTCCACGGCTTGATTCCACCTCGAGTCGGTTGCCACAGTTTTTATAGAATTTCTTGATATTACAGCAGTGTTTCCATTGATAGCCACTGCAGGTGCTATTTCTGAAGAGTCGGATTGGTAGTTGGCTGGAAGCAATTGCAGCTCTCTATGCCACATTTGCAACCAAGCTTGCTGCTCATAAAACTTAGCATAATCGATTGATCTGTCTTCCAATGAAAGCGTAAACTTGGTAGCACTGACAGTTTGGTTGGAACTGCTTGTCGTCATTTTCAAACAAGGATGACTCAACCGATCATTGTACCATAAAGTTGCTCTTTCTTTCGCTGCAATGCAATGGTCTTGGTGTTCAATGGAAACTCTCCGCTCTACAGCAAACACCTAAAAACAGTTACAACTGAATGGACAAGGATCGAAGGTAGGGGTGCAATGAATTTAATAAATAAGTTTTCATTGATTTGAATATGATAATGGAATGCCATGGAGCTCGCATAATACACATACCTTGAAAAGACTCTACCTCAGTCACATGAATTCCCTCTGGTTCCGCAGGTCTTGAGGTGGGCTTTGTAATCACATTGAACTGCATATTCCTTGGAGCATATTTCGCACTTACATTGTTTTTCAATACTGTGTTACCTGTGAAAGTGTTTCTTGATGCCAACCAGATCTCCAAGGGCATGGCACGGATCGCTGTGAAGGTACGCCAGGTTCGGGTACACATACACGCACTTGCGAATTTCTGGGGTCGGACTATTCAACAGCTTCCAAGGAACTTTGTGTCTGCGTCTGTGCATCAGCAAATTTTGATCCCTCTGGAAACCCTGGTTGCATATTTCGCAGACATATCTGTCAGATTCCATTAGCGCATTGGGTGACAATGCCACCACCTCCTCATCGGGAACTGCTCATTATAACAGGATTGTCCACAATCAATATATGTTATGTGCAGACCAACAAAACATGATTTTGAAAGCCAACAGAATATTACCAGGGGTGCCAGCAGGGCAACGTTTTCTTTTGTTAATGTTGCTGGTAGACCAAATTGGAGGACCAGACGAAGACTTAATCCCCGCGGGTACAACTTTCATATACAGACAATTAGCGGAAGTGTTAGAGGCGGTAGCTCCTGGTGAGGGCAGCGCCGCCATATTTCAAAAAGCCACAAGCACCCCGAGAGAAGGCCATCCTAACGAACACAAAACGTATCTGTTAATGAAGATTATGGCTCTCTATTGTTTGAAATCTCTTTCTATCTCGATAATTTGGCTAGCCTATTGAGGCACACAGAAGAGTATGGTACTATGCCGATAAAATTAGTTGATCCCAAGCAGCAAAAGCAAGAGATTGATTAAATTAATGAAGTGAGCAGCAGCCAGAAAGACGAGAACCTGACCGTTGCCAACTGTATTAGCACTCACCACCTAATGAAAGTGTGCAGCCTTTTCTATTCTTATCATTATTAGACTACTTGTGGTTTCTGAAAGCATACCAATAATATATTGGCACAAGTAGATTTTATGGTTCTAGCGGGCTCCGTTTTAAATTTGAGTAAACCGCGAGTGGATGCATTGCAAGATGTTCCGTCACGTTAAATCAAATGGGTGGGTCAGCGGGACCTTTGAAAATTTGTTTCCCCATAGCTGTAGATTTTATCCAAGCCCAACTAGCTGATAAACCAATTATAACAGCATAACAAAATAACAGTAAATTAAAACAAAACATTTACAGTAGAGACAAGCCAAAAATATGCAATAATACTCTGTATTATTTCTAATATATCTGTTACAATTTTTTTAAGTCATGAAATAGTAAGGATGCAACTAATTAAATAGCATGGAGCGCTTGACTTAGAGGAGTTTAACTCGCTGTTCAAACAACAGACTAAAAAAAAGTTTTAAACATGCATTATTGGCTGCGCTAATACACTGCAAGTTAAAACAATGTTTAACAATGGAATTCAAAAAACAAACTATAAATAGAAGAATCCCATGCGTAGATGAGGATTGCAGTCAACAGATGAGGATAGCATGCAGTGAGGAAAGCATGCATCGGTGAGGACAACATGCATCAGCTATCAACATACTCCCCCTTGATGCTAAGAGGGCTCACAATCTGATCTCTGAGTGTCAAAAATTGATCTGTTGCAACTTCTTTCATGAAGATATCTGCCAACTGTTCTTTAGTGTTGATGTATTTCAATTCTACTACCTTCATCTGCACTAAATCTTGGATAAAATGATGCTTTAAATCAAAATGTTTTGTCCTGATATGATGGACTGGATTCTTGGCCAATTTAATAGCAGTAATGTTATCACAAAAATAATTGTGGGCTAAACTTGAATCTCTCTAATTTCTTCAAGAAGTTTTCTAAGCCATAATGCTTGTGTACCTGCTGAAGTGACTGCAACATATTCTGCTTCTGTAGAAGAAAGGGAAACTAATACTTTGCTTCTTTGAGCTCCAAGTAATCAAATAAGAACCAAAAGAAAAACAATTCCCAGAGGTTGACTTTTGGTCATTTAAACTACCTCCCCAATCAGAATCACTAAAACTAACAAGATTGAACCTTTTAGAAGTGTGGTAATGAATACCAAAATATAGAGTGCCTTTCACATACCTCAAAATTCTCTTGGCTACCTTCATATGTATTTCTGATGGCTCTGTCATGTACGTTGAAAAAATTGAAACTGAATAAGCAATATCAGGGCTTGTGTGAGTTAGAAACATTAAGCTTCCGACAATAATTCTAAAGGTTGTCTCATCAACTCTTTTAGCACCATCATCTCTACACAACACAACTCCATGAGCAACTGGAGTCGAGACTAGTTTACAATCAACCATATCAAGTTTCTTCAACATATCTTTAGCATACTTTGTTTGACAAATGAAATTTTATTCTCCCTTTCATAAACCTCCATTCCTAAAAAATATTTCATAAGGCCTAAATCTTTCATCTCAAATTCATTCATCATGAAAACTTTGAATTCATCCTTCATAATAGAACTGCTACCCATTTACAACAAGTCATCAACATACAAACTTACAATTAAAATATCATTACCTTCTTGTTTCTAGTAAAGGTTAGGTTCACTCTTACTTCTTTGAAAGCCATTCTCTTGAAAATATCCATCAATCCTAGCATACCATGCTCTTGGTGCTTGTTTGAGGCCATACAAAGCCTTCTTCAACTTATAGACATGATTTTATTTTCCTTGCACTTCAAAACCTTGTGGCTATTCCACATATACATCTTCTTCTAAGTACCCATTCAAGAAGGTACTTTTCACATCCATATGATGGATGCTCCAATTTTTTTGAGTTGCTAATGAAATCAGCATTCTAATGGTTTCTTGTCTTGCTACTGGTGCAAATGCCTCTTCATAATCAATGCCATATTTTTGTGTGAAGCATTTAGCAACTAATCTCACCTTATGCCTTTCAACACTTTCATCACTGTTACACTTAGTCTTGTAGACCCATTTGGTGCCAATCTTCTTCTTGTCATGTGGAAGCTTTGTAAGCTCCCAAGTGTTATTCCTGTGAATAGAATCCATCTCTTCTTGCATTGTTTGCATCCAAACCTCATTAGTATACGCATCTTTGGCAAGTAAATCAAAATTCAGTGTCTCACCTCTTGGATTTTCTTCATGTGCTTGATTTGAACTCCTTTGATAAATGTCACTCAATCTTCTTACCTTCCTTGCAGAACTAGGACTTGAATCTGGACTTACACTTGGAATTGAACATCTAGATGAGGGGTTGGTGGATTTGTAGCACTTGGAATATAAATATTAGTGGGCTGCCCATGATCAATATCATCCATAATAACTTCATTTAAAATAGATTTTGACTTCTCCATATGGCCTTTTTGATGACCATAGACTCCCCCTTCATCAAAAATCACATCTCTTGACACAATAAACTTATTAGTGAGAGGATTATATAACCTGTAAGCCTTACTTTCCTCACTATATCCAAAAAAAATACATGACTCGCTTTTGGGATCTACCTTTTGCCTCTTTTGATTAGGGACATGAACATAGGCTAAGCAACCAAAAACTTCAAAATAATTAACATTTGGCTTTTTCTCATACCAGGCTTCATATGGAGTCATCCTGTCAAGTGCCCTAGTGGGATTCTAATTGAGAATATATACTGATGTAGCAACTGCATACCCCAAAAATAATTACTTAATCCCTTTGTAGCATGCTTCGTGCCATCTCCACCACTGTATGATTCTTCTTTTTAGCTACACCATTTTATTGAGGTGTGTATGCAATGGTGAGTTGTCTTCTAATGCTATGCATATCACAATAACCTTGAAAGGCTTTTGAACAAAATTCTCCTCTACGATCAGTCCTTAAGCATTTGATTTTGCACATTTTGTCATTTTCTACAAGGGCTCTAAACCTTTTGAATGTCTCAAGAACTTCACCTTTGGTCTTCAAAAAATAAACCCAACACTGTCGTGAGTAATCATCAATAAAAGTAATGAAATATGATGACTTACCCAAACTCTTTGTCTGCATAGGGCCACAAATGTCTAAATTTACTAACTGGAGTGGATAATGGGCCCTCAATGCATTACTTTTTGGAAATTTCTCTCTTGCGTGTTTTTATTTAGCACATCCTTCACAAACTTCCTTGTGCTCTTCAACCTTAGGCAAACCAAAAACTAATGCTTTTGATGTTAGAATTTTCAAACTATGAAAATTTAAATGCCCATACCTGAGATGCCACAACCAACTTGTATCCTCATATGCCATATTGACAAGGTTCTTGTTATGTTCACCAAACTTCAATGGAAACATCCTATTCTTTGTCATAGGCACAACTATTACCACCCTATTTCATTAATTCTTATCATAAATTAAACATTGTTGATTTTCAAATACAACTTTATAATTCTTCTCACATAATTGTCCAACACTCAACAAATTATGCTTTAACTTTGGAGTGTAATAAATGTTTTTAACACTCTTCATACCTTCTTTTGTATGGACTTCCATAGCTCCTTTTGCAACAACCTCCAATGATTTGTCATCACCAAGTTTGATCTTGGATTTAAAACTTTCATCCATTATAGAAAAAAGTTTTTCATTCCCTGACATGTGGTTAGAACATCCCAAATCTAAATACCAAACATCTTTAAAAATATTTTCAGCTTTGTCATACAATAAATATAAATTATCTGGAGGATTCTCATCACCTTCTTAAGCATAATGAATGCTTTTACCATTATTACCTTCTTTTAATGTACACTCATAATTAAAGTGGCCATACATGTTACAATGATAACCGTAAATATTTTTTTATCAAATCAGCCTCTACCTCTTCCTCTAAAACCACCTCTTCCTCAAAAACTACTTCTACCTCTATTTCCTCTTGGGTAATTCTGATTTTGACCTCTACCTTGGCCTTGATTACTTTTGATGCTACTATTGGGATCTTCATTCTTTGTGTTTTGTAATTTGGAGGAAAAAGTTTTCTCATCACTTTCTCCAAATGAACCTCTCAATCTTTCTTCATGAGACATCAAAGATCCAACTAGATGATCAAATTGAAGGGTAGACAAATTCTTACTTTCTTCTATGATTATGGCAACATGGTTCCACCTTGGTGTGAGAGTCCTCAACACCTTTTTGATTACAACCTCATTGTTCACAATTTCACCAAGTGTATCCATCTTATTGACCACATCTTTTACTCTAACACAATAGGTACTCACACTTTCTGCTTCTTGCATCTTTAAATTCTTGAATTCTCTCTTCAATGTCTGTAACTTGACAACTTTGACTTGATCACTACCTTGGTAAGCTTCTTTTAGAGTCTTCCAAGCATCCTCTGTTGTCTTTGCTCCTGCAATTTGCAGAAATAGGCTCTTATCTAGAGCTATTTGAATATGAAATAAGGCTTAAGCATTCTTCTTCTCAGTGTCCTTCTTAGTTATTTTATCATTTGTTATGAGGGCATTCAAATCAGCTGGCTCTGCATAACCTTATTCTATAATCTCCCACAAATATTTTTCTATCAAAAAAGTCATCATTTTGATACACCAATAATCATACTCATTTCCATCAAATTATGGAATGGGCAAGGAGTTAGAATTTGACATAATAAATTTTTGGCAAAATTCTAACTACTAAATATTTAACCCAAAATAAAAAATACCTGCTCTGATACCAAATGTAGATTTTATGCAAGCCCAACTAGATGATAAACTGATTATAATAGCATAACAAAATAACAGTAAATTAAAACAAAATACTTACAATAGAGACAAGCTAAAAATATGCAATAATACTCTGTATTATTTCTGATATATCTGTTACAATTTTTTTAAGTCATGAAATAGTAAGGATGCAACTAATTAAATAACATGGAGTGCTTGACTTAGAGGAGTTTAACCCGCTGTTCAAACAATAGTCTAAAAAAAGTTTTAAACATGCATTTCTTCATGCATTATTGGCTGCACTAATACACTACAAGTTAAAACAATTTTTAACAATGTAATTCAAAAAACAAACTATAAATAAAAGAATCCCATGCACAGATGAGGATTGCAGTCAACAGATGAGGATAGCATGCGGTGAGGAAAGCATGCATCGGTGAGGACATCATGCATTAGTTATCAACAATAGCAGGTTAGTGTAATTACTAAACAGACAAAAACACATAACTAGAAGGAAATGAAATCGAATAGGGGAGGAAAAGTGTTTCGTGTCAATGTCTAGTGCACATGCACAGCTCAATCTAAATTGAAACTAGAGCTATTTCTCACAGACCAAATTTCAATATTGAATTACGTGGAGATTTGATTGATCATTAAAATCGCATGCTGAGATAGGTTATGTCACTGGGCCAGCTTACCTAAACTGGGAATTGTGTGGCACTGCTTGCTTTCATCCAAATCTTTGATTGCGACAGAACTTGGTGAGAACTAAGAATTATACCTTCAGTGTTTCCCTGCACAAGAACACACACACAAGATGACAGTATGCTTTTGTATTTCAATGGATTAAATGTAGAAGCTTATAAACATAACACTTGCAAAGAATAAGAAACTACGCTAACTATAAGAGCATTCACATAGTGCAAGAAAAATTGGGAGAAACATGTATTTTATTTACTCTTCAGGGCAATCTTGTCCAAAGTACAATAAACAGGGTAACAAGCCAGACACACACACCACTGAGTTGGGCACAATCGATAATGCTCAGCGACTACTCAAATGGATACAATAGACAATCCCCTTCCAAGGTCTGATTATTCTCTGCCTAGGACAACCCAGTCCCTTCTTCATGAAACCTAGACCAACATAACTATTTATGACACACTTGTACAAACCCAGTATAGGCAGACGCCCACTACCCACTCTAACTTGGACCAAAGGCAACCATGACTTCACTTTACAACACTTTGCTTAGTTCAAACTTTCACTCACTCAAATCATTAAACAAAGAAGGCAACTGAATCACTTGAGAGCTTGTGAACATAACTGAGGGATGTCAAAGTCATACATCCTTTATAGACTCCCCCAGTTAAAGTTTTCAATGTCCTCGACATCGAAGACTCCAGCATATGTATCTTGGAGGAAGTCCCCTATTCAGACTCAAGATTGAGTCAAGGGACCAAGGCCTTTGTTCTTGTCTAGGAACACCCTAACCTTATCCTTGTAGTTCCAAAGGGACTCTTCCCTTTCCCAAATTGCTGAAGTACTACCAACCCAATGCACTATGAAATCAATTCTCTTTCCATGACCTAAACCCATTGTCTTCACCTTAAGTTTCTGCTCCAACTGCCAATCTAGTTTGTCCATCACGTTCACAGGAAGACGATTAGGCTTAGCTTCATCTGCAACAAAAGGCTTCAACTAGCTCACATGAAAGACTAGATGCACTTTCATGTGTTTTGGTAAGAGAAGTTTGTAGGCAACCTTGCCCACCTGAGCCACAATCTCATATGGCCCATCATACTTGTGGAATAAGTACTTTGTTGTTCCAGAATGAGCTTGGAACACTTTCAGCTCCATCCTCAACATTACCTTACTGCCCACTAGTAACTTAGTAGATTGTCTAGATTGATCTGCATACTTTTTCATGCTGTCTCCCACTTTCAATAGATGCAACCTCACAAGATCAACCCGCTCTTGCCAATCCTTTAAATATTTTGTAGTTGATGGACACCTTCCAAAGTATCCAACAATCACCGTATGAGGCAACAAAGGTTGTTGGCCCGTCATGAGTTCAAACGGTGAGTACTTTCTTGACTCACTCTTTTTACTGTTGTAAGAAAACTGCACTATGTCCAACAGATCTGGCCAATTTGTCTGGTCACTTTGCACAAAATGCAGCAAGTAAGATTCCAACACTACATTGATCCACTTTGTTTATCCATCAATTTTTAGATGATATCTCATGGATAACAAAATATTTGTTCCCACCAACCAAAATAACTCCTACCAAAAGTTGCTTGTAAAATGAGCATCTCTATCCGAGATGATGCTCAAGGGAATACCTCAATACTTCACATTATGAAAGAAATACCCTACAGAATCCTCTATGCCACAAGGTTGCTTACATGCGATGAAGGTGGCAAACTTGGAAAATCTATCAACAATCACCATGATGCTAGAATTGTTATTTACACTAGGTAAGCCTGTGATAAAATCCATACTAATGCTTGCCCAATGCCTTATGAGAACATGGAAAGGTTGGAGAAGCCCTCTCAACAACTAATGCTCAGGCTTGTCTTGCTGACAGATCAAACAAGAATGAACAAACTCATCCACATCCTTGCTCATCTTCAGCCATAAGAAGCCCCTTTCTAAAAGAGCCATAGTGTGTTTCTACCCAGGGTGGCCTACCCACAAAGAATCATGACACTCCTTGATCAAATCACTATGTAAGTTCCCACACTTAGGAGCATAAACCCAACTCTCAACAAACCACAACATCCCCTCTGAAATGCTGAACTTATTTTTCCTACCCAACTAAATCTGTCCCTCCACAGTCTTTACCAATGCCACAGCGTGAGGATCCTGAACCAAACCTTCCCAAATCTTCTCCATCAACTCCCCTGTCAAATCTACCTTACTCTTCCTTGAGTAAAAATTGGACTCGCTGATGTTATTACAATGACCGCCAACTATTGCTTTCTGCTGAGTGCATCTGCAACCACATTCTCTTTACCTATAATATGCATGATTTCCATATCAAACTCAGCAAGAAAGTCATGCCATCTTGCTTGTTTTGGTGTTAACTTGCTTTGATTTAGAAAGAAAGAATTCAACACATTGTTTGTTTTGATGATGAAGTGCGAACCTAACAAGTAGTGCCTCCACCTTATCAAACAATCTACCGTTGTCGTCATCTCTTTTTCATGAACCGGATATCTCCTATTTGCATCCTTGAGTTTCCTCAACTTAAACACAATTGGATGTTTATCTTGGATCAACACCCCACCAATGACAAAATTAGATGCATCTGTATGCAACTCAAAAGGTTCACTGAAGTCTACCAAGGATAAAATAGGTGATGTAGTCAGCTTCTCCTTCAAAAGCTCAAATGTTTCCTAACACTTTACGGACCAAGTCCACTTCACTTCCTTCTTTAGCAACTCGGTCAATGGACTTGCAAGCTTTGAATACCCACTGACAAACCTTCTGTAATAGTTTGCCAAACCCAAAAATTGATGCACTCCATGTACATCTATAGATGGCTCCTAATCCTTGATTGATTCAAGTTTCTTTGGGTCAGGCCTGATCTTGCCTTCCCCAATCACATGTCCAAGGAAGTGAACTTCTTCCTGGGCAAAGGAACGCTTTTCCTTCTTCACAAACAAATCATGCTCCCTTACCAGCTTAAAAACCTCTGCAAGATGCACCCTGTGCTCTTCCTGGTTCTTGGAAAACACCAAGATGTCATCAAGGTATATGACCACACACTTATCCAAAAGGGACCTGAACACATTATTCATGAGCGTGTAAAATGTAGCTGGTGAGTTTCACAACTTAAAGGGCATCACAAGAAAATCATACGACCCATATTTGGTGACAATTGTCATCTTTTCTTCATTTCCTGGAGTAATTCTGACCTAATAGTAACCCCACCTCAAGTCCAACTTTGTGAAGACTTTCACCCTGGATAAGTGATCAAAACAATCCTCAATCAGGGGTAGAGGATACCGATTCTTGATGGTTAACTTGTTCAAGGCTCTATAATCCACACAAAGCCTAAGTGACCCATCACCTTTCCTCTGAAACAATAATAGTGCTCCATACAAGGAGCGTGATAGATGAAGATAACCAGCAATCAACAACTCTTCCAACTACTTTTTCAACTCAACCATCTCAAGCCCAGATAATCAATACAAAACCCTTGCTGGAAGACTCCCACGCTGAACCAACTCAATACAATGGTCAATTACTCTTCTTTATGGCAAATAAGGTGGTAACTAGCTAGGCATACGATCTTAGTAGTCATGAAGAACCTTCTTCACCTCTGCTAGAATAGGACCCTATTACCCCTCTTCATCATCCCAACTACCAACAAGTGCTGTAAAAAACATGGGCTATGCCTTGTTCCGTGTAGCCTTCCGCATACTCATTGCTGAACACACCTGCATCTTTCCCGTCTATCTCCTCTGCACTATCTTCACCATGCACATCTACATTGGATCCAACATAAACAAAGTTTCAAGATGAGGAAAGGGTAACCTTTCGGATAAACTCTTGTCCTAGTACTAAGTCAAAATCATCCATATTGATCATGGATAGATCTAACTTTCCCTTCCACTTCCTGACTTTGACGTCCACACCCCATGCAAAATTGAGATTAGATTGAGCTGGAGAATTCATTGCCTTAAACCACCTGGTACCTCTGAAGGACTGGAGGCCCAACTCTTTGTATTTCCATATTACAATATAATTGTGGGTCACACTTGTATCCAATAGTGTTGTAATGATCTTTCCCTTAACCATCACTTCCACAAAATTCAACCCAAGCAGGGTACTTTCTCCACTTGTTATTTTGGACTCAAGCTTTTTCATAGCGTTGAGCCTCGTGAGCATACACATCATTTGCCCACTTTTTTCATCTTGCTATGCTGACTAAAGTGCTGATACCCTCTACCGTTCTGGACAATCTAGGTTGTAATGATCTTCACTATATGTCCAACACTTCAACCAGGACTTCCCACCCAATTTTCCACCTTGTGACTTCTTCCCATCACCTTTGGATGTGCTACTAGACTTTTGAGACCCCATTGACAACTATTGAGTAGTCTTCCCTCTCTAGTTGCTACCTGGCTTCCCTGAAACTTACTCAAACTCTTCTCAACACTCTTTCCCTTTGTAGTGTTAGAGTTTTGGGTGTTCTTAGATGAGGACTCTTCCTTAAAATTGAAGAGTTGATCTGCTATGGCAATTGCTTCACTGACTTCTGACACATCATGGTGACAAAGCTCAACCTTATCCCATGATTGAAGAGCATTCGTAAACTGAAACAACTTATCTGCCTCCTTAGCCCATGACTGAAGAGCATTCGTAAACTGAAACAACCTATCTGTCTCAAACATATCCTTTATCTCCAACATAAGGCTCTGGAAAGACTTGATTTACTCCTTCATCTTCCCCATCTGCCTTAGCTAACTCAACTTGATCCTAGCCAACCATGCTGCATTACTCAATCGAAACTGATCCCTATAGGCTTTCTTCAGATCCACCTAAGAGTCCACTCAAACCTCTTGATGCGATGTCATTCGCCAAGGTTCTAAACCAAACCTTCACTGTACCCATTAGATACCTTACCCCAACACCCACCACTTGTGCATCTGATAGTCCTCCCAAACCTTTTAGGTACTCCTCCATGTCCCAGAAGAAATTCTCCAAAAGATGATCATCTCACGCACCGTTGTAACATTTAGGGTCCTTCAACTTGGGGAGTTTTGAAATGGTTGTAGAAATAAACCCAAACGCTCTTGTAAGACTCAGTATCGCCACCCGACACATAGTCACCTCATCCTGTAACTTAGCCTAATACACACCACTATCTTCCAACCTTTCTATCAATATCTTGATGGTCTGATCCATGGTCTCCACTTTCTCCTCGAGCTCTGTAAACCTTGTGCCCACTACAACATCCCAGTTGTGGAATTGGGCATCAACAAAGTTCTTATCCACTTCAGACCTTCCCTTGCTCTTATGTCGATCCCCACCACCTTCACTTTTGTCCATAACTCTGCCTCTACCACTTGTAGACTTTGGAAGAACCTCAGACTACTCCCCTATCATACTGACTCAAACTCAACACACAAGACTAACCCAACAGGGGAAGAGTGGATGACAAACAAGACTATAAACTAGGCAAACACAACCCAAACAAGACACAAGAATGTGCTTTGATACCAACTATCACGAGGCCGGCTCACCTTTGCTGGGAACTGTGCAACACTGCTTGCTTTCACCCAAATCCTTCATTGCGACAGAACTTGGTGAGAACTACAGACTATGCCTTTAGTGTTTACCTCCACAAAAACACACACACAAGACAATGGTATGCTTTTGTATTTCAACGGATTAAATGCGGAAGCTTATAAACATAACACTTGCAAAGAACAGGAAACTAATCTAACCACAAGAACATTCACATAGTGCAAGAACAATTGGGAGAAATGTGTATTTTATTTACTCTTCAGTGCAATCCGGTCTAAAGTACAATAAATAGGCTAACAACCCAGACACACACACCACCAAGTTGGGCACAACCAATAATGCTTGGCGACTACTCAAATGGATACAACAGACAATGCCCTCCCAAGGTCTGATTACTCTCAGCGTACGACAACCCAGTCCCTGCTTCACGAAACCTAGACCAACATAACTATCTATGACACACCTGTACAAACCCAATATAAGCAGACACCAACTGCCCACTCTAACTTGGACCAAAGGCAACCTTGACTTCTCTTTCCAACACTTTGCTTAGTTCAAAGTTGTGCTCACTTAAATCACTAAATAAAGAAGGCAACCAAATCGCTTGATAGCTTGTGAACGTAACTGAGGGATGTCGACATCGTACATCCCTTATAGGTTATGTTTCACATGAGTGGGTGCAAACAAATTTATTATGCTCATAGATGGTTATAATTCGGTTCTGCCGTCGCCGTAATAACTCGTAGATGCTTTTTCCATCAACTCTGATACCATGCTATTTCTGAGGAAACAAACCCCTCATGGCTCAATGAGGACCTCCGCACATGATTTAAAAAACACGCCCGAAGCGCGTTCAAGGGCATCCCAGCCCTGTTTGTACTGGGCATTGCAGCAATGAACGCTGCTATCTAGGGTGGACCTGGGTCTTCCTTTTCAGATACGTTTTTTAATAACATTCTATCGAGTCCAGTAAATATTAATTAAGATGGGATAGTATTACTCTGTTCGAAAAAAATTTAAAATATAGAATTTTTAAATAATAAATGATTTTATTTTTTAAAAATACTTTTCAGTTCTTTTGGGAGCAGTGCCAATTTGAAGAACCATGTGCGTGCTCCCATGGAGGAATGCTGGCTAAGCTCTAAGCTGGGCACGCTCCAGTGAGGGCAAACACAATCCATGTGTGCAGGGTATAGAGTTTGTTTTGGTGGGTCCCATTGGACGTGTTTACTCAAGGTTGAGCGGGCATTGCTGGTTTCACTCCGTACACAAGAGCCAGCATTTTCATCCTTGATGCGCACATGAAACTTTAAATCTTTTTAAATTATTTTCAGTACAATGTTTGCTACATGGCATTAATCCATTTCACAAACTACTGAAAACTGTCGGCAGCTGTCAGAAATGAATGTCCACGAGGATGAGCCTTCCCTGGGCCTAGGCAGCAGCGAGGTCTGCTGCAGAGCCTGATACGGGCAGGCCCAGGGCGCCCTTGAGCACGCTCACGGCCAAATTTTTTTCACATGCGCGCGGCATATCTGTGACTCATTGGACGTTTGAGGATCCAGCCTCTCTAAAACAATAATAACAAAGCAAAACGTGTTTATGGAATAAGATTGTCAGAAGAGCTTTGGGAACGGTACAGTGTTTGAGATGAATCTATACCGTCAGTACATAAGTTGCTCTTGGTACACAACTTATTTGACCCTGAATAATACTGTAGTTTACTCACCGAGTCAGCGCTGATATTTGATCTCGTCCGAAGAAGGCCTGGGATTCAACATAACCAGGTCTGTCAATTTAAAATTTGGTCAGTGCCTCCTCTATTCTGCATTTAAGAAAATATATATAATTCTTCTAATCCTGCCAGTCTTTGACTTCTCATAAATATCAACTTTTTAGATAAGCATTTGCCAATTTTGTTTAGCGGTCAGCTGTTTTTTTAAGCTAAACCATTTATGGCCCGCTGAAATTTTCGCTGGCTATATACAGTCTAAAACAGACAACAATGTATTAGAAAATGTCAATTTCCATGCCTCAGGACTCTCAAGCGTTTTTCGAGATATTAGAGATCAATAACGTTCACTTGTGCCTTATTTGTACAAGTTGTCTGTTTTATTATGCCAATAAGCGTTCACCAAGCAAATTGAGCCTTGCATTCCGTCTTGATCGATTATCCACAACAATGTTGGGATGATGAATACAATCGCATCACTCTACATTTGATGCGTGTTGTGCATTGGTGCGGCGACATTGTAGGGACAAAGAATGGCTGGCAGTGAAGAGCTCGTTGTTGGCAACATGGTGGCAAATACAGAAGGGTGAGTGGTAAATAAAATGAAACAATGGTGTGGGTACCATTTTGCCTTGCAAGAAACTCTATTCTACATATATGTATCCCAGTACATTAAGCGCCATTAACTTTTTTCAGGCATATTTAAATGTGTATGTAAGTATGCAAATTTATATTTGATGTGTTATTAACCCATTTATGAGACCAAGTTTGATATTGCTCTAAGAGAAAGTTTGTTTGAGGATTTGAAAGCATGGAAATTTGAAGGAGTTTCTGTCATGACCTTAGTTTGTGTGCCTTATGTCATGTCTTTAGCACTGTTGATTTCAAAATTGTTTATTGATTGGCATAATTCTTAACTGTGATAATAGTTATGAAACTATTATTTGGTTGATATCGAGACTTTATTTTGAGATATTATTATGATATGTTTTGTACCGGATGTGTTTATATTGTCATATATAATTAATTCAATTTATTATATTTTTAATTTATATTATTCAAATTGAAATTTCTTGTCATATTTGATATATTGTTTTCCATTTAAATAATGATGATGTATCACTCAGATGATTGTAGGAAGAGGAAAAAAGAAAATGAGCTATGTTGGATTTGGTACTCAACAATAGAGGGAACAAAAGGGTAATAATGAGTTAGTGATATTCAAGCTGTGAGATTATGAGTTTTATTTTGATTGTGTCTTTAGTGGCTATTTGATTCGCTTATTCAATTATTTGACTAGATAAAGTGATTTTTATTGGTCTTTAACTATGTTCTTATTTTATTGATTTGACTTTTATCATGATTGTTGTAGTAATCAATTTGTGTTTCTCTTTTACTTGACATTGTGTGGAACATAATAAACTTGGAATTGTTTTATATGGGTTTTGTTGGATCACTAAGAGTTTTTGTAAAACTTGAAATTTGTTCTAAGGTAGGAACATGCACATTAGTTTCCATTGAATGTTTCAAGTTGGTTTTGTTTATCTTCACTATTTCATGGCTTTGACATGGTGTTTTGACCATTTGGTGACTTGAATGTTTAACTTATGGAGGGGAGCATAGGATATTCATTAGCCTTGTTCTGATTAAATCTTAGCATTCTCAAATTTTGGTTTTGAATGCATTGGAAATTAGGTCATGCTAATCTAAATCCCAAGGTCAATTAGTCAAGTGACTAATTCAACCAGTTTGAATAACTTTCATCACCTGAGGATTCTGATACAAAAATATTTTATTACAATATGCTCACGATTCTTGATCCATAATCTTGAATCCAACAAATCGAAACCTTGCCCCAAACTAAAAAACTCCCCCTGCATCTCTTACCCTCACTACAGGATGAACTTGCTCACCTACAGCCATCATGGTGAGGGGAAAGGAAAATTCAAAGCCTTAGAATTTCATGAAAACCCCTTCCAATATGCCAAGCAAGAATGAGATAGAAAGCAAAGAGAAAAACCCAAAATTCCCAGTACAAAGAGCCTTGTCAAAATGCAAAATCCTCCCAATGAGGTACTAAAGGCCATAAAATGTAAATTGGACTATGTATTCCATGACATAGAGGAAATAATTAATTGTGCTAAGAAACCTATATAAGATGACTATGATAATACAAAATGTTTCTATGTAGGATAACCTAAAGAAATAATAATCTTAGTAAATATCTTAGATCCCAATTTCAAACCTATAGCCTGAGATTGCTTGATAAACACTAGAGCAAATATGAGCATTGCAAAGTATGGTGCTATTCTAGAATATATGTGGGAAGATTCATCTTTAAATTTATAGCTATAAATGAATCAAGAAAAACCATCAATAAAGTTATCCTAAGAGTAAGGGTAGATGTCAATGGCATATAGACAACTGTCAAACGATTGATGTTTGATGTTCACAATGTTAATATGATTCTAGGAATGAATTTCCTAAACTAGTTCGTGTCGTATACCATATATCATAAACACCTATCATTCTCTTTCTTTGGGAAAAAATACTAAATACCAAGAAAATCCCAAGCAACTGTTAGAGTTATAAGAAGACAACAAGAACAACAAGATTAAAAAAAGGAGATGAAAATTTACAGGACTATCTAATATTTTAATAAAAGAAAAGGTATCCTAGAAATTATATCTCAAAGAATTAAAAAAATATATGATGATGACCTAAGAAGGTTTTGGGACAAATGTAAACAAACTGTCTCCTTATAACTTAGACCAGGGATATATCACACTAAAAGAATCACGTCAAATACTATTCATTTCTCCCCACAACAAGTTAAGATTGGAGAAGAAGAAAATAAAGATATATTAACAAAAGGATTAATCTAGAAAAGCCATAGTGAATGGGCATCCCCAACCTTCTATGTGAATAAGTATTCCAAGTAGAAAAGAGGAAAGATGAGACTGGTAATCAACTATAAAAAATTGAATGACTGTCTTATACCTGTTAGACACCCAACTCCTAACAAAATAATCCTCATCAATAAATTAAAATAATACTACATATTTTCAAAATTTTATTTGAAAATCAGGTTTTGGTAAATAGCAATAGATTCTAATGATACATATAAACATGCTTTTATTTTACCTATCCTAGATAGACATTATTAATGTAAAGTTATGACCTTTGGTTTAAAAAATGCTCCATCATAATTTCAAAAATGAGTGGATAATATCTTTGGGCATGTTGAATATTTTGTTGTATATATAGATGACATACTTATCCTATCAGTTGATTTGAGTAGTCATCTTAAGAACCTTAATGAATTCATAGAAATAGGTTTCTAGAATGGTCTGGTATTACTTGAAAAAAAATGAAGACTAGGAAAATAGATATTAAAGTTTTAGGCTTAAACATATGCAAAAATAATATTACATTAAAGCTTCATATCCTGTAATCATTAGAAAAAATTCTTGATGAAACTAAAGATAAGACCCAGTTATAAAGATTCTTAGGATCCCTACATTATTGTTCTCCATTTTACCAAAACTAGGCTAAAGAAAAAAAAATCTTGCAGTAGAGACTAAAGAAAGAATCAAAACCATGGATAATTGAAATGACTAAAACAATAAGAAGAATCAAATAAAAAGTCAAAACATCACCCAATCTTAAACTCCCATGGGATGGTCTGATGATATTAGACATAGATGCCTCTGATGAAGCATATGGAGAAATTCTTTTAGAAAAATTAGAAAACCAAAAAGAATAGGTTTGTTACTACTGTAGTTGGACATAGAATGAAACTCAAAAAAAATATGATTCTACTAAAAAAGAGCTATTAGTTGCAAAGATCTACATGTACAAGCTAAGAAGTTTTCTTCTCCCTAAAAAGCTATTACTTAGAACTGACTTATTATAGTTTGAATCTATAATTAAAAAACCACATGTTCAATAAGTCAAAAATCAAATTATGACCAAATGGGCTCAATGGTTTTCTAATTTTGAATTTGATGTGATGTACAAGCAGGGATCAAAAAATTATCTAGCTAATCTTATGTCTCAAGAAGGTTATGAAAGGTACTATCATAGGTTTTACAATAACCATATTTTGATGTTCCATAGAAGTGAAAGATCCCATGCCTTCAATTACAACACTATACCAAAATATCTCTCTAGAATAAAAAAGGAAGAAGGAAGTTAGAGGCTTGGTTCCTTGATTTGAGAATAAAGGAAGGTATACCTAACATTACTATCAAAGCCTTTCTATAAAAATATTTCTTTAATAATACATACAGGTCTCATCTTAAAGTAGTAAGTAGAGTCTAGACCAAAAACTTTGAAATGAAATAGAAGAAGGTTAGGATCTCCAACGCACAATTGACTCTCAAATAATTTAGGATCATAAAGACTACATCTATCTTTTATGGTGAAATAAGAGTAAACTTTAGCACCAGTTGGCTAACTATAAGCTTCCATGATAGACCCATAGGCATGCTGTAGGAAGAATGGGAAGATATGACTTGGGATAAATGGTTGAAAATATATGCCTTGAGCATAATCAATCTTTGGTTTCATATTCTTATTATCCATGAAGATTTGGGATCATATGGTGATTATGTTCTATTTAAGTTTGTCTTAGATCATATGTATAATGAAATGGAATTCATGTAATGTTTTAGTAACTTCTAATATAACCATCAAATAAAGAAACTCAAATATCAATTCTTAAAAATAGGTTTTGTGAACTTCTTGAAGGTGCTAAAATAGAACTCACTGATGAATTCCTAGAACAAAATCTTGATCACCCTAATAAAGTAGAAAGGCTTAATCTATATATTTTTGTATGTACCCATTATTCTTGGGATGATTATGTCCATGACACCTATATAAGAGGGTCTAATTCAGACAACATCAATATCGACATGTTTGTATAAAACCCTTATAGAAGCTATTAAAGAAGGAATCATGGATGGACCCTATAGTGTTTTCTCTGCCACTAAATATTAGAGACATCTCATACAATGACAAGTATGGAGGTTTGTTTTTTTTTCCCTTAATATGGCAATGTAGATGACCTAACTATGAAAAAATCCTATAATGGGATCCATCTGTATCCCATCATTTGGCTTATGGTAAGGTCATTTAATCAACTATTAGGGTGGGTCTACCCTATAACATCTACATCTTTTCATAATGAAAAGTTTAGGTTAGATGGGAACATGTATCCGTATTGCCCCACGATTCGAGTGGGGAAACCTAATAAAGCGATAAGAGACTCATGTGGTGTAGGTGTCTTGTTTTCCATTAAATTAATTATTGACCATAGATATTCTCTAGGTAGTATGCTTCTATGATGACATGACCAAGGTATATACTTTATGTCTTATCGCTTAGTTGCATGGAGCTATCATCCAACCTTTTGGTTATCGAGGTTTGTGTTTGATCTTTATCGATTACCCCCTTATCTAGTAAAAGGCCTTTCAAACTCTTATAAATTAAGAAGGAAATCTTCATTTAGGATCATTGAGGAGTAAGAGGCTCAACTTCTAATTTCTGGTCATAAATTTTTTATGTTATGTTCTTAGGCTCTTTCTTAGGTTTGTGTAATTCAGTAAGCAACCTTGTTTAGGGCTACCTCCCTTGGAGATGCCTTCTAGATTGAGCATTACTTCTGGACTTACCTGTAGTAAAATTTGATCCTAAAGCACCGACATGATTGTAACTAGGTAATGGTGTCATCATGTCAAACTAAGCCATAATGGTTATGAGGAGCTTAAAGCTTCATAATTCCATTTCAAATACTATGAGAGCCTAATAGTCTTGAAGCCATTATGAGAATCCTGTTACTTACAAAACCAACCCAACCAACTTTGAATCAAGTTTTTTAAAAAATGATATAAAATAAATTAAAATCTTGGAGAACCTATTAATGGTGGTTGTCTAAGGGTGACAAAGGTGGTGAGGGATGACTATGAGAAAGTCATCTTCTAAACCTTCCTTCTTTTCACTTGATCAAAGTTTTATAGATCTGAGAGTAAAGATAGGACCATTTTATGTTTCCATAAGGATTTCTATGGTTTCCTCAATCTGCGCTAATTTGATGGCTAAGATAGAAGAGATCTAACAATCGAGATGGAATGCTCCATCCTCAAGGAGATAAAAAAGTATATTTTAGATAATTTTTGAGATCATATGAAGACTATTAACTCTTTTATTAAGTTCCTTATAGAAAGACAACTTAATTTGAAAATAAATTTAATTTATGACTTAAGGTGTGATTCAAGCCCTGTGATTGGTTGGAATCACTTAGGGTCTCATTTAAGACCTGTTAAGAGTTAGGATGAATCATTCGAAAGAATGGTTTCGTAAACCCAACTTGTTTTAGTTGATTATTTAGTTTTGATCTTGGAGCCATGGGCCTTGCCAGGTTCGTGTAGGTATTTGTACATTGGTTAAGGGCATGTAGGCCTATTAAAGTAAGTGGAGACAATGTGGTTGTGTAATGACCGTGTGGCCACTTAGACATTACAATATGTGTTTGTTTGGTCACATGAGTTTGAGTCGATGCATTATGTATCTCAAGCCATAAAGTTGGCTAGCTTGTTGGTCATTTATATGTAGAATGTGTCTTACAGATTTTTTTTAAAAATGTCTCATTTTCTTTAATTATCTTCATATCAATTTTTAAGGTATGAAATAATGTATCATATAATACAACCACCAACAAAAATTGATGAAATTAGTATTAAATATTAATTTAAATTAATAATTAATAATTAATAAAAAAAATTTAAAAAAATATAAAATCATATTATTTGACAAACTAAGAAAAAATATATAAATGTCAATAATGAATAAGTATGTAATTGAACCTAAATTAGGTGTAAAGCACTATGTGAAATGAACCCAATCCAATTTAGGTTGTCAATGTACTCTAGGAAGAGCCAACCTATATTTTGATATATTATTATATTTGCTAAATTTTTTTTTGGTGTGATCCATGGTTAAGTAAAGTAAGTATATTGTGCCATGAACATGAACCTTGATGGATAAAGCCCACCTTCCTTATCATTTGGTCACCACCACAAAAAAAAAATTTGATATATTGTTAACACTCATATTCTCTAAAAAAAATAAAACAAGTTGAAAGAGACAGAAGAGTTTGTTAAGGAATTGGGCCCAAGCCATGTGAGATGTCGTAGACACAATAATAACCACATTTATTTTACTAACGCTTAGCCTATTATTTTGGAAACGGAATGGCTTGCTTCGTAGAAACTAAATCACTCTTAACCCCCTTGGTTTGACTTGGCAAGCCAATTTATTAGGTGAAATAACTCAGGATTCCCATTCCGACACGTGGGCCAAGATATGATTGGAGTGAGATGATGACATTATTGAATCTTAACTGAGGGTAGGAGGGACGGAGGGATATGATGGATAATTTAAAGGAGACGTATGGTATTGAATGAGCACTTCACTCCCCACTCTAAACTCACGGGTGTCCCAACCCTTGCAATCATATCCACTTGCAAGATTCCAAAGTGACCTTGCAACAACTACAACTACACGATACATTATGAGCTGGCTCGATGTATTATGTTTCGTATTCTTACTAATCATTTCCTTTCTTGTCACATGGCAAAGACGTGTCGGTGTGAGAATCAAAGAAGGAAGTTAAATAAAGTGTGTCAGAGACGGAGCGTGAAGCGTAGGATTCGAGATTAGGTAGTGAGGGCTTTGTGATTTGTGATGGCAAGTTGTTTGCAGAGACAAAGGCAGGGCGCACTACTGTTTGTGCTGCTCCTTAGCTATTTTGTTTGTCAATATTCTTCCTCCAATTTGTTTGCAGATGGGACAAGTTCCGCACAGTCCCCCAAACCCAACACTAGTGCTGCCGATAACATCAATGTTACAATGGCCTTCGTAAGTAACTGTGATATATTTAGTGGCAATTGGGTTCATGATTTAACTTATCCTCTTTACGATTCGAGAAGCTGCCCTTACCTCGATGGCGAAGTAAGCTGCCAAAAGAATGGAAGGCCGGATTTGGACTACCAAAAATGGAGATGGAAGCCGCTCAACTGCAACCTTCCTAGGTAGCATAGCCTAGCACACCAGTTTGTTAGTTGAGATTTTTATTATTTTATTTATAATGATAACGATTTTCAGATTCAATGCCCTGTACATGCTGGAGAGGATGAGAGGAAAGACAATTATGTTCGTGGGGGACTCCCTCAGCCGCGGGCAATGGGAATCAATGATGTGCCTTGTGCACTCTGTGTTGCCGCAATCCAGAATTTCCTTCACCTCTGGAGACCCAATTTCCACTTTAAAAGCATTGGTAAACTCTCGGACTCTATCTATACAGGTACCAGGTACCAGGGAGCAGGTAATTATTTGTGTTTTGTTTTATAATAATTAAAACAGGACTATGGAGTGTCCGTATCGTTTTACCGAACTCCGTACCTGGTGGATATGGAGAGCAGAGTTGTGCAAGGGCAGAAGAAAATTGTGCTCCGACTTGATTCCATCGCAATCAATGGTAGAGGGTGGAAGGGGGTCCATGTTCTCGTCTTTAACTCTGGCCATTGGTGGACTCACACCGGCGCTCTCCAAGGGTAAGAAGCCATGAACAATGAAATATTAAATATAATATTCTAATCCCCAAGATCAAGATCCACTCTACTATTTCTTTTCTGTAACAGATGGGACTACATGCAAGAGGGCAACAATTTTTACAAGGACATGGACCGCACTCTTGCTTATCAGAAAGGGATGACCACCTGGGCCAACTGGGTCGATTCCAACATTGATCCTCGGACAACCACAGTTTTCTTCAGCAGTTATTCTCCTTCACATACCAGGTGAAAAATATATAAATCATTTCAAGCACAATTGTATTACTGTTTTTTTGTTGAAAAATTAACATGGGCCGCCGCAGTGCAAGGGAATGGAACAACGAGAATGGTAATAACTGTTTCAGCGAGAGGGAACCCATAGTTGGGTATTCGTACCCGGGTCCATATCCCCCGCTATACAAAACAGCTGAGGGCATTGTAAGCAGGATGAAATCGGCGGTCCATTTCCTAGACATCACGACACTGTCCCTGTTGCGGAAGGATGGGCATCCTTCAATCTACAGCACCGATTTTACAGTGGCGCAGCGTAAGGATCCTGCTCGCTATGCAGATTGCTCCCACTGGTGCCTGCCAGGCGTTCCTGATACCTGGAACGAACTCCTCTATTCTACCCTCCTCTTCTGACTTTTTATTATTTTAGAATCATAAGTCGCGGCTATCGATAATTATTCATTCCCAATTCCTATCATTGCTGTTGCTTTCACTTTTACTTGTCTCCTCCACTCGTGAAGACAGTGTATACCTAGGGGAGACGTAGCCTTACTTTTCTATTGTACCGCATTCAATAATTTGTAAGGTTGTAGTTATCATTCGCTGCTTTTATATTTGTTTTCATGTAACCTGCACACTTACAAGGGACTATTTTAAAAGTTTCAACAATTTACGGAGGCGACTTCATTGACACAGAGTTCGCCCCTTTTTCGTTAAACAAAGACGTAATTCTTTTTTCCCCCACTGTTAACATATGATTGCGACTTGCTTGATCTAATGGCAGGGAAATTGTCATATTTTCTCCTCTTTCTTGGTCAGTCGGATGTCGACAGCCGTGATAGATATTGTTGATGGATTCGATCAAAGGGAGGGAAATTTGAATGCAGTGATTGATTGCAGTTGTAAGTTTGGCATCGCAGCTATTGTGTGGATGTACGGATCAGATCTTTGTGAATATAAGGAAAGGAAAACAAGACATGATAAATTATGCCATACCAGGTGCTGAAAATCTAAAAGACAAACATTCTAACAAAATGTTAAAAGGAAAAGGTTCCAAAATTTAAACCTATAAAATAGGGTGAAGTTCTTACTAAGATTCAATTATACGTAAATGATTATAAAAAAGTAAATGATTGTTTGACATAAATAAAACAAATGATTGGTAAGTGATTGTAAAGAAGGTAATGTGCAATGGTCAACTAAATGGGGGTGATGTAACCTAAAATGATAAATGACAAGCCTAAACAATCTTATATCTATACTAATGTATTCGGTATAAAGAAAATCCTAGACATAATAAACAAAATTTAATTTACTTAGTAAGTAAATGAAAAAGTATAGAGATAGAAATATTTACTTTTGAGTGGATCTGCCGATGCTTCAATCTTTCCTTTTAGTTTAAGTGACCCTTTGTAACACATGTAGGTTAAAAATCTCAAATTGTAAGATGAAGACCTATATATATCTTTAGTTAGGGACTCAAAAGACCTTTCCTATTGAGTTTATAACTTTCCTAAATACTACTTAGGGGCATAAATACGAGTGCAAGTAGAGTGTATGAATGTGACATATCTTTTAAGAATGAAATATGACACTTATATATTTGACTCCCATATCCAAAATTAACCTTGAATTTTAAAATGACGACATCGAAGGTTGATACAGTTAGAAGATATTAGCTACCACAATATGGCATCAATTAGGCCAATACAATAAGAATGACATTAGACAAATTCATAACTATATTGAGCTAGCTGATATAGTTCAAAGAAGATAAAATACAAAAATACTGTCATGCCTATTTTAAAAAAAAATAATAATAGACACAACACAAAATTTAAATAAACAAACCACCAAAAGACATGGATAGACAACCAAATCCATTTCAAACACAAAACATAACAAGGAGAATCATGCTATTACCATAAGACTTAATTAAAGCATGCCATAATTAAGAAGTCCACAGTCTTAATTCATTCAACCAACACTTAGAATTAGTTTATGAGATCACACTAAAATGGTGATTACATTTATGTTGTTGAGATGATCATCAAATTTGTGCTTGGCTACTATTGACAATGTTAGGTTCTATGTGTTTGCCTCGATTCTAATCTAACCGAAAATACCAGGGAATATGGTCATGTCACACATCAAAATTTTGGGACCCCAGACTCAAGCCTTCAAAACTTTTGTTTGTGCCCTTTTGTTTCGATAAGGTCAAAACAATTTCTCTGAAGACATAAAAATTAGAACAATTTTTTTTTAAGTCTTCAATTTTTTTTGTCTTTGCTCAAAATTTCTAGCAAAGTCGCATAACAATTTCTCCAAAGACCTAAAATTTAGAATGATCTATTCAAAGACTTTAGAAATTTTATCTTTGCATAAAAGTTTTGACAAAGTCATAATAATCTCTTCGAAGACCTAAAAATTAGAATGATCTTTTTGAATGATCCGAGTAATGTTTCAGATGACAATTCAAGTGACAATTCTACCCCAATTGGTGGTAGAACTTCTGAGAGCCATAACTTTTGCACCATAGCTCTGTTTGACTGCCCGTTTGAATTGTTAGAAAGATAAGAGTGAAAGGAAAAACATGAGATGGCACAAGCTTCTCTCGATGGATTTTGACCCCTAAAAACCAAATTAAAGTGCCCCAAATTTCAATTTTAATAGTGTAGTCTAAAAATAATAAGTTTCTAAAAATAGTAATTCCTCGAGATCTGTACTATTGTAAATCATGGAATTCAAACCACTAAATCTCTCTCAAGATTGGTGACCTTAAAAATCCTCCTCCTACCTTAAAAATGTGTATAAATGAAGATGTAACCTAAAATAGAAATCAAACATCTCTTCCCAGAGAGAGGCATATGTTGTATCTGTAATTTTGAGTAATAAAACATCTCTTCTCAGAGATAACATTATTACAATTGTATTGTTCTTGTTTCTTGAATTATCTTTCAACCAATGCTTTTGAGTTTTAGATCATCAAAGACTAAAAAAAATTCCTACACTCAAAAGTTCTGATAAAGTTGCTATAATTTATTCAAAAACCTTAAAATTAGAATGATCTTTTTGAAGTCTTCAAAACTTTTGTATTTAATATTTATAATCAAATACACTCGAATGTGAATGTTTTGAGTTTGTTTTCTTTGTGGCTCAATGCCTACTTTTGGCACTTAGCTATGTAATCATTTTTATTTATGTATTTCTATGGACTGAGTTTGAATGTATATTAAACTAGGCATGGTTAAGTTATGAAATAATTGACATCAAATATGCTACTATCATTGTTTTTAAAGAATAGGATTATGTTATTGGTTGTTGCTTTCTATTCTAGTTTATTTTATGGAATTACTATATAAAGTGTTTATGGCAAACATTTTTGGAACTATATTTCTTGACCGGCATTTTAGTTCAATTATGAAATGGTTGTAAGCTCTTATTTTACATTATAGATAAGTTCTAATAAACATGTGTTTGTCTTGATCCATTTTACATAAACATAAGGTCTTGTAGAAGTTCAAACTAATATTGTATATAGTTGAAATCCTATTAGTCTATGAGGTCCATCATGTAAATTTTAAGTTCAACTTTTTTTCATCTGGTGTATACTTAATGATTCTTTTTTGGTGTCATGCCCATTTTTAGTGTCAATATGATTTATAATATTGATGTTTATTGTTATTAAAGGATAATGATGGAGAATAAAAAAGTTTTTGAATAATTTTATACTATTGGTTAATGAATACCTCTATGGTATATTCACATGCATATCTCATTTGAAGTCAATAAAATAAACAATCATTATTTAATTAGATAATGTTAAATGGATCTATTCATAGGTTGAATGGAGGTAATAATTATAATCATACCTACTTTATTTCAAGCATTATCTTTAAGTCAATTCTTATCATTATTTTATGTTCTTGAATTTCAAAGCTTAGATTTTCTCTCTTTTGATTCATCGTTCTATAAACCCTATTGCTAAAATCTACATCCAACTAATGGATGGGATGATCTACGGCCATAAATGGGGGATCATTAGGTAGGATAGGTGGGTTGTTTGCATACTTCTCTTTGGAATATGGTTCGAGTGATTAGATTCTTCATGTAATAATTTTTTTTATCTTATGTGGTTATTTAGTGTAAAGACATGATATAGATTCAATGTTTCATTATATGATAGTAGAGATAATTCATTGTATAGTATTACTCATTAGGTGTGTTAAATTTATTATTCCAATTTGGAGACCATAAGATTGTATGTGGTTTAGTTATGAAGTGACTCTAACATTCTTTTATATTATCATTATATGGGTAGACCTATATTTTTATTTAACCTTCTTATAAGTGCGAATGTTAATGATACCAATATTTTTCCTTCATCAGTGGATGCTATCTCCTCTTTCTTTTTACAATGTTGTTGATAGAAAATCAGCAATAGTAGGCTGGGGCTGAATGATTACGGCTTCACACTATTAATAAAGAAAATTTATTACAAATCACTTGATTAATTTCTGATTCTCAGGATCCTTCAAAAAGGGCAAGAGAAGAGCATACTCTTGAAACAAGGCTACTAGATTTCTAAAGCATAGAAAATTTTCAATTCAAACTCTATGGAGAGAAGGTCTATATATAGTATTTTGGCAAGTCCTACCTAGAATCTCTGCCAAGGCGGTGTCATGTCCCATCATACTTTACAGCGTAAAAGTTAATCTACAATGAGATGCTATTGGATGCGCTGGATGATGTTGATGTTTGGTTAGGTGGATCCAGCATTGCTTTCACTTCAGTCGGCAAGTCATCTTCGATGATCAGATTGAAAAGACATCTAAGCTGGAAGGTACTGGAAAGATGCCAATGCTGGGGTCCATATTCACATGCATGTTATTGTGGAGTGATATGGAAGTAATATTCTCACTTTAGTTGTCTTCTGATGATGGTATGTATGACAGTGTCTTCATCATGGTTCTCCTCTTCATGAATACAGTGTGGGCCATGTCTGGCAATCCATCGATACAGATGTTCATTAAATGGAGATCTGATTTTGATCAACCATGTCCATAAAGGAAATTTTAGTAATTCAGTGCATTGATGATAAATGAATTCACTGTTTAATCTTTCAATATAGATGACTCCAAAATTTTGATGACAATTTGCTTGGATAGTAGCTGCCGAAGACATTTGTAGATCTTGTGCTCCTGCATAAGAAATCCTTGTATATCTTAGATGCAACCCTTCACATAGGATTTGTTCTTGAACTAAGATATTCATAGATGGAAATCCTTGGTTATAAAATCTGGTCAGATTAAATCTAGGAACGGGTTGGTGCATTAATGTAGTAGGATGACTTCTACTAAGCCAATTTGCAATAGTATTATCAGTACCTTTGATGTATTCTATTGAAAAATTAAACTGATTAAAGAATGCTTGCCACCTAGCATATTTACTGTGACCATCATTCCGACCATGATCCTTTTCTTTAAAGGTCAAAAATCTAGTACAGTCAGTAATTACAATAAAATGGGGCAAATGGAGAAGTTTTAACATGAACTTCTCAAGGCATTTCTTTACAGCATAGATTTCTTTATCAGAAGAAATCTATTTTAAGACATCAGTACTAAAAACTCCACTGGCAAATTCACAAATGAATTCTTTATTGTTAACTATACAAACAAGTACTCCTCCCCATGCAATATCAGAGGCATCAATATAAACCTTCATTTGATCAGATTTTGGGATATGAAGTTCGGGAAGTGAAGTAACTTTTAGCTTAATTTTTTGGACATCTGTTGTATGTTCTTCCTTCTAATAGAAAGCTTTCTTTTTCTGGAGAAGTTCTTGAAGTATGAACCTGTCTTCACCATAATTAGGATAAAAATTATTTAAATAGTTAAGTAATCTCAAAAATGCTTGAAGCTTAGATTTATCTAGCTTCTCTAGAAACTGATAACCTTTTCTGTAATATGTGGTTGGATCCATAGTTTAGAATCTCGGATCACCATCCCAAGAAAATTGCATTCAGTTCTACATAACTAAATTTTTGTTTCTGATAGTACTATTCCTACATCTTGAGCTAACCGAAAGAAATGGGAGAGATGAGTAAAGTGGTCAGTAAGAGAATTATTGAAGATTAGTATGTCATCAATATATACACACAAAAAGTTAGAAGTGCCTTGAAATTTTTTATCCATATGTGCTTGATAATATGCTAGAGCATTCATCAAGCCGAAAGGCATTACTATCCACTGAAAATGGCCAAAAGGGCAGCTGAACGCTGTCTTTTTTCTATTAGCTTCTTTGACTCTAATCTGATAAAAGTCAGATTTATAATCAAATTGGGAGAAGTATCTACATGTTGTGACTTTCTCTAATAGATAGCTTTTATCTGGAATTGGATATGGGAAAGGCTATGTTATGGCATTTAATGATCTATAGTTGATGACCATTCTTTTTTTTCCTCTCTTTTGTCTCGAATGTTTGTTAACCATGAATGCATAGCAACAAAAAGGGGAAGTGGATTTTTCAATAAAGCCATTAACTTCTAGATCTTTGATCTATAGTTCCATATCTTTATAATCTTGTGCTGGAATTAGGATTTTTTTCCCAATCTTCATATGTTTACCTTCAAGGATTTTGATATCCATCTCAGGCATAGATTTTGACCAAAACTGCTGAGGGTTATCAGAACAAGTAGTGGCTTTAATCTTTTCTCCTAATTCTTGGATTTTAGTTGGGATTATAATCTCAGGTATTTGAGTCATTGAACTGGGAAATTGCTCAGTGGCATAGATAAGGTGAGAGATTCTAAGCCTTTCATTTTCTATGGTGAACATGATACTTTTGGTGGTTGATCCATAGGGTGAGTATCTGTCAATAAAGGCACTGCCTAATAGAATATCTACAAGCATTCTATCTAAAGCAAAGAAATTTGCATGGAAGATTTTATCTTGTATCCTAAGGGATTGATGATGTTTATATTTGTTGCAGATAAAACTGTTCCCTTAGACATCTAAGCTCTTATAAGATAGAGCATCATCAAATGTCTTCCAATCATGGATGAGTTGTGATTTAGCAAAAGAGAGAGAAGCTCTTGTGTTAATCTGTGCATCTACTAGTCTGCCATTAATTTCTAAGGTGATGAACTAGTAAAACTTTCCATTAATTAGCTGGGTTAAGTAAGTTGGTTGTAAAATTTCTAAGGGAGGAATACTAGTACATACCAGTTTTTATCTCCCTAGATCCTGAACAATGGATTGTTCAGTGTAGATGTCTTCTATTTTTTGTTCTACTTCTTCTTCTTGGAGATTACTTCAATCACCTAGACAGTAATCTTGGTCTGAGTAGAAAGAGCTTTCTACTTCATCTTCTTCTTTATCTTCTATGGGAAGTAATATATCCCACTGTGGCTCAATCTCTAGTGCTAGAATTTCTCTTGGATAATCTTTACTGGTGAATTTGTTTTTGATCCAAGAATCACTCAGCTTGAAAGAGATCTAAAATTGCAAAAGAGGATTCTGAGGTCTTTGCAATGTTGGTGGCATTCTAGGCATTGAGGGTTGTCTCCCTCTAATTGATCTTTCTCCTCTAGAGTATCCTCTTCCTCTGGGTTCATCTGGTCTTTCTGGTAGTTCTTGATGATGTCTAGACCAGGCTCCATGTGCTTCATAATGTAGCTATGAATGGTCATGGTGTCGTGGGCGATACCATGGGTGTTGCATGTTGGTTAGCGGTTGTCCCAAGTCATTGGCTAATGATTCGAGAGTATCTACATCATCATTGTTTGCTGAGTCTTATTTAGGGAGATCATCTAGAATTGGTTCATAAATGTCATCCTGTAGGTAAGGATCTTCATCAGAATCAACAATATCCTACCATGCGGCTACATTGGAGGTAAAAATAGCTTGGACTACAAGATTCTTGCAGTGACATTATAGAGCAATATGGCCAGGTTTGTGACAAATGTATCAAATAGGCTGTTTGGATGGAGGTCAAGTAGTGCGTCATTTTTTGAGAAAATGATGAGGAGGGGCATAGGAATGCTTGCGAGGAAAAGAACAATGCTAAAAAGAGAGATGCTTGAGACACTATTTTTGTTGTTTGTGAGGTTGGACAAATGGTCGATAGCCAAATTGGGCTATTTCAGGAAAAGTTGAAGCAATCTGGGAAGCCTGATGCTTAGTGAGCTTTTGAATAGATTTAGTCTCGAAGACTAAACACATTACTTGCTGCTTAGAGAAGTCAATCACATCTGAGAGGGAGAGATCTTCAATTGTTAGACCTTTAAGATCAAATTTCTGCATGCATTGCCATATAATCTTATTGATAGGGTTATTTCAATCTTTTATCTTCATCAGTAGACGCTATCTCCTCTTTCTTTTTACAGCTTTGTTGATAGAGAACTAGTGATAGTAGGTTGGGGCCGAATGATTATGGCTTCACACTATTAATAAAGAAAATTTATTACAAATCACTTGTTTAATTTTTGATTCTTAAGATCCTTCGAAAAGGGCAAGAGAAGAGCATACTCTTGAAACAAGGCTACTAGATTTCTAAATCTTAGAAATTTTTTGATGCAAACTCTATGGAGAGAAGGCCTATATATAGTATTTTGGGAGGTCCTGCCTAGAATCTCTGCCAAGGCAGTGTCATGTCCCATCATACCTTACAACGTAAAAGTTAATCTACATTGAGATACTATTGGATGCATTGGATGATGATGATGTTTAGTTAGGTGGGTCCAACATTGATTTCGCTTCAGTCAGCAAGTCATCTTCGCTGATCAGATTGAAAAGACATCTAAGCTAGAAGGTACTAGAAAGATGCCAGTGCTGGGGTCTAGATTCGCATGCATGATATCATGGAGTGATATGGAAGTAAGATTCTCACTCCAATTGTCTTTTGATGATGGTATGCATGATAGTGTCTTCATCATGGTTCTCCTCTTCATGAATATGGTGTGGCCATGGCTGGCAGTCCACTGATATAGATGTTCATTAAATGGAGATCTGATTTTGATCAATCATGTCCATAAAGGACATTTTAGTAATTTAGTGAATTGATGATAAAGGAATTCACTATTTAATCTTTCAATATAGATGACTCCATAATTTTGATGATGATTTGCCTAGATAGTAGCTCCCAAAGACATTTGTATATCTTGTCTTGCTGCATAAGAAATCCTTGTATATCTTGGATGCAACCCTTCACGTAGGATTTGTTCTTGAACCAGGATATTCATAGAAGGAAATCATTGGTTATAAATTTTGGTTAGATTAAAGACAAGAATGAGTTGGTGCATTAATATAGTAGGAGGACTTCTGCTAAGCCAATTTGTAATAGTATTATCAGTACCTTTGATGTATTCTACTAAAAAATTAAATGATTAAAGAATGCTTGCCACCTAACATATTTACCGTGACCATAATTCTAAGCATGATCCTTTTCTTTAAAGGTCAGAAATCTAGTACAATCAATAATTACAATAAAATGGGGCAAATGGAAAAGTTTTAACATGAACTTCTCAAGGCATTTCTTTATGACATAGATTTCTTTATCAGAAGAAATCCATTTTAAGACATCAGTACTAAAAAATCCACTGGCAAATTCACAAATGAATTCCTTATTGTTAACTATACAAACAAGTACTCCTCCCCTTGCAATATCGGAGGCATCAGTATAAACCTTCATTTGATCAAATTTTGGGATATGAAGTTCGGGAAGTGAAGCAACTTTTAGCTTGAGTTTTTGGACAGCTACTGTATGTTCTTCCTTCCAATAGAAAGCTTTCTTTTTCTAGAGAAGTTCTTGAAGTATGAACTTGTCTTCACCAAAATTAGGATAAAAACTATTTGAATAGTTAAGTAATCCCAAAAATGCTTGAAGCTTATATTTATCTAGCTTCTCTGGAAAACTGATAACCTTTTCTTTAATATGTGGTTAGATCTACAGTTTAGAATCTCAGATCGCCATCTCGAGAAAATTGCATTCAGTTGTACATAACTGAATTTTTGTTTTTGATAGTACTATTCTTGCATCTTAAGCTAACTAGAAGAACTGGGAGAGATGAGTAAAGTGGTCAGTAAGAGAATTATTGAAGATTAATATGTCATCAATATATACACATAAAAAGTTAGAAGTGCCTTGAAAATTTTTATCCATATGTGCTTGATAATATGCTAGAGCATTCATCAAACCAAAAGGCATTACTGTCTATTGAAAATGGCCAAAAGGGTAGCTGAATGCTATCTTTTCTCTGTCAATTTTCTTGACTCTGATTTGATAAAAGCCAGAATTACAATCAAATTGAGAGAAGTATCTACATGTTGTGACTTTCTCTAATAGATAGCTTTTATCTAGAATTGGATATGGGAATGGCTGTGTTATGGCATTTAATGGTCTATAGTTGATGACCATTCTTTTTTTCCCTCTCTTTTGTTCTTAATGTTTGTTAACCATGAATGCATAGCAACAAAAAGGGGAAGTGGATTTTTCAATAATTCCATTAACTTCCATATCTTTGATCTGTAGTTCCATATCTTTATAATCTTGTGATGGAATTGGGATTTTCTTTCCAATCTTCATATGTTCACCTTCGAGGTTTTTGATATCTATCTCAGGCATAGATTTTGACCAAAACTACTGAGGGTTATCAGAATAGATAGTGGCTTTAATCTTTTCTTCTAATTCTTGGATTTTAGTTGGAATTATAATCTCAGGTATTTGAGTCATTGAACTGGGAAATTGCTCAATGACATAGATAAGGCGAGGGATTCTAAGACTTTCATTTTCTATGGTGAACATGATACTTTTGGTGGTTGAGCCATAGGGTGAGTATCTATCAATAAAAGCATCGCCTAATAGAATATCTACAGGCATTCTATCTAAAGCAAAAAAATCTACATGGAAGATTTTATCTTGTGTCCTAAGGGATTACTGATGTTTATATTTATTGTAGATAAAATTGTTCCCTTGGATATCTAAGCTCTTATAAGCTAGAGAATCATCCAATGCCTTCTAATCATGGATGAGTTGTGATTTAGCAAAAGAGAGAGAAGCTCTTGTGTCAATCTGTGCATCTACTAGTCTACCATAAATTTCTAAGGTGATGAACTGGGCAAACTTTCCATTAATCAACTGGGTTAAGTAAGCTAGTTGTGGAATTTCTAAGGGAGGAATAGTAGTACATACCAATTTTTGTCTCCCTAGATCCTGAACAATGGATTGTTCAGTGTAGATGTCTTATATTTTTTGTTCCCACTTCTTCTTAGAGATTACTGCAATCACCTGGACAGTAATCTTGGTCTGAGTAGAAAGATCTTTCTACTTCATCCTCTTCTTTATCTTCTGTGGGCAATAATATATCCCACTGTGGCTCCATCTCTAGTGTTGGAATTTCTCTTGGATAATCTTTACTGGTGAATTTGTTTTTGATATAAGAATCATTGGGCCTGAAAGAGCTCTGAAATTGCAAAGGAAGATTCTAAGGTCTCTACAATGTTGGTGGCATTCTAGGCATTGAGGGCTATCTCCCTCTAGATGATCTTTCTCCTCTAGAGTATCCTCTTCCTCTAGGTTTGTCTGGTCTTTTTGGTAGTTCTTGATGATGTTTAGACCAGGATCCGTGTGCTTCATAATGTAGCTATGAATGATCATGGTGTCATGGGTGATAGCATGGGTGTTGCATGTTGGTTAGCAGTTGTTTAAAGTCATCAGCTAATGACTCGAGAGCATCTACATCATCATTGTCTACTGAGTCTTCTTCGGGGAGATCATCTAGAATTGGTTTATAGATGTCATCTTGTAGGTAAAGAACTTCATTAGAATCAACAATATCCCACCACGCGACTGCATTAGAGGTGAAAACAACTTTGACTGTGAGATTTCTTCAGTGACATTGCGGAGCAATATGGCCAGGTTTATGACAAATGCAACAAATAGGCTGTTTGGATGGAGGTCAAGCAGTGTGTCATTTCTTGAGGAAATGATGAGGAGGGGAATAGGAATGCTTGTGAGGAAAAGAGCAATGCTAAAAAGAGAGATGCTTGTGATGCTACTTTTATCAGTTTTGAGGTTAGACAAATGGCTGACAGAAAAAAAACCTAGAAAAAGAAAATAGCTTGTATAAACCTCTTGCTATCAAGGCTTCACATGTATATAAGAAATATGAACTCCTAAAATCTAAGTTTGTATTCAAGTCTACATATCTATCTTTTCTAAAACCCAGAATCAAATATGTCGAGTTAACCCTTAGCTATAAGCCAAAGAAGAGTTTCCAAACAAATTTACTATCTTTATTACCTGAATCTGAAGTTAATTATATCAAGTCACATGAAGATGTGAAGTTTGTCCACTTTGGTCTTATTAGAATTTAGATAACTCCTTTGATTCCTGGTAATATAAAGCCTGTCATATATCTTGCTTTGTGTGATCATCAAGTTAGTTTTAAACATTCTTGTCAAATATCTAGTCTTGGTCGCTTGAACGATGAAGTCATTTGCTCTGAGTTTTGTCCTAATCTCTCTGTCGCAGTCCGCGATAAGGGATGTAAAGAAGTAAAACATGAATCCTTAGATTGTTGGGGATTGTTCACTTCCCTTTTTGGTTTGAATAGGTTTGGTGAATTTAAGTATGCTTCCATTAATATTTCTATTGTCTATAGCATAACAAACACAAACCATCCAAAGATCTTAGAAAATCTGCCTTATGCTAGGAGACTTAGTGGTACTGTCCAACTTCAGAAAGGGCATATAGAATCTGTAGAAATACCTTTTGATTGGAAACTTGACTGGTTAAAAACTGTTTCTCCCAAAATGAAAGGTCAAGCCACAGTACCTAAAAGTGATGGCAGAACTATTAATATTCTTCCCAGATCTTTGTCTATAAATTCTTCTAATTTTTCTCCATCCAGACCCTTAACCTCTTCTTCTCATAGAACTGTAAAAATAGGTCATATATTGACTGAAGATGAAGAGATCAATCAAGAGACTGATCCAAAGGATCAATTACCCTGTATAATTATGAATCTTCCTAGAGAAGATAGTTTGGAATACTATACAGAGAACAAAGTTACTCTGTATAGAGGTGGAATATGGTCACCACATAAAGGAGTCTATAAGCAGCATGCTAGCACTATATAGTATTTTTCTTCTACTTACCAAGGAGAAGTTGAGCCCTCCAATGAGTTCAAACAAAGAAATTATACTGCAAGGTTCAACTCACAACTATTAGAGAATTATGATGAACTCTGTAAAGATGTTTTGTATATTAAAAATAGTATTGATATTTTAAAAAATTGTGGAGACGATACTAAAACCCTTTGCACATATATGAAAAACTAGTTGTCTTCCATAGATTCAAAGCTCGTAGCTTTGGATGAAAGTCTTGAATGGTTTTCTCAACAGGATCAGCAAGCAGAATCCTCTGCTACATAGTTAGTCTGTAAAACAGACTTCAGCTCTAATTTTAAACCAAGCAGAAAGCATTCTAATACCACTTTGATGCAATAGACACATGTCCAATTACAACCATGGTACCTGAATATAGATGATCTCCTCAATCCTTTGAAAGAGATCACTGCATGGTGTAATTCTATGAGGGTAATCACCATTAATTCTCATCTAGACCCTACTAGTACTACCAATTTTGCTTCAAAGTTTTTCTAGGGTATTGTAGACCAATGGTGGAATGCTATGACTGAAGCTGAACAATTTGATTGAGTCCATAATTAGCCTGATCCCCTAGCTACATTATTTCATTTTTTAATTAATGAATTTGCTCCTCTAGTTGCTAATAGAGAACTAGAATCCAAAAAATGGCTTCTAAAAATAGAGTTATGTGATTTAAAATAGTTTGATGCATTTGCCAAACAATTTAGAGAGTTGGCATATGAAAGGAAGAGCTTTTCATCCACTTAGATTAAGATCAAATTTCTGCATGCATTGCCATATAATCTTATTGATAGGGTTATTTCATATATTGATCTTAAAGGTCTAACAATTGAAGATCTCTCCCTCTCAGATGTGATTGACTTCTCTAAACAGCAAGTAATGTGTTTAGTCTCCGAGACTAAATCTATTCAAAAGCTCACTAAGCATTAGGCTTCCCATATTGCTCTAGCTTTTCCTAAAACAACCCCATTTGCCTGTCAGCCATTTATCCAACCTTGCAAACAATAAAATTAGTGTCGCAAACATCTCTATTTTAAGCACCGCTCTTTTCCTTGCAAGCATTCCTATGCCCCTCCTCATCATTTTCTCAAGAAACAACACACTGCTCGACCTCTATCCAAATAACCTATCTGCTACATTTGTCACAAACCTGGCCATATTGCTCTATAATGTCACTGCGAGAATTCCACAGTCAATGCTATTTTCACCTCTAATGTAGCCGCCTGGTGGGATATTGTTGATTCTAATAAAGATCTTTACCTACAGGATGACATCTATGAACCAATTCTAGATGATCTCCCTGAAGAAGACTTAGCAAACAATGATGATGTAGATGCTCTCAAGTCATTAACTGATGACCTGAAATAATCACTAACCAACATGCAACACCCATGGTATCACCCACGACACCATGATCATTCATAGCTACATTATGAAGCACATGGAGCTTGGTCTAGACATCATCAAGAACTACCAGAAAGACCAAACAAACCCAGAGGAAGAAGATACTCCAGAGGAGAAGGATCATCCAGAGGGAGACAGCCTTCAATGCCTAGAATGCCACCAACATTGCAAAGACCTCAGAATCCTCTTTTGCAATTTTAGAGCTCTTTCAAGCCCAACAATTCTTGGATGAAAAATAAATTCACCAGTAAAGATTATCCGAGAGAAATTCTAGCACCAGAGATTGAGCCACAGTGGGATATATTATTTCCCACAGAAGATAAAGAAGAAGATGAAGAAGTAGAAAGCTCTTTCTACTCAGACCAAGATCACTATCTAGGTGATTGTAGTAATCTCCAAGAAGAAGAAGCAGAACAAAAATTAGAAGACATCTACACTGAACAATCCATTGTTCAGGATCCAGACAAAAGCTAGTATGTACTAGTATTCCTCCCTTAGAAATTCCACAACCATCTTACTTAACCCAGTTGATTAATGGAAAGTTTGCCCAGTTCATCACCTTAGAAATTAATGGTAGACTAGTAGATGCATAGATTGACACATGAGCATCCCTCTCTTTTGATAAATCACAACTCATCCATGATTGGAAGACATTGGATGATGCTCTAGCTTATAAGAGCTTAGATGTCCAAGGGAATAGTTGTATCTGCAAAAAATATAAACATCAGCAATCCCTTAGGATACAAGATAAAATCTTTCATGCAAATTTTTTTGCTCTAGATAGAATGCCTATAGATATTCTATTAGGCGGTGCCTTTATTGACAGGTACTCGCCTTATGGCTCAACCACCAAAAGTATCATGTTCACCATAGAAAATGAAAGGCTTAGAATCCCTCACCTTATCTATGCTAATGAGCAATTTCCCAGTTCAATGACTCAAATACCTGAGATTATAATCCTAGTTGAAATCCAAGAATTAGGAGAAAAGATTAAAGCCACTATCTGTTCTGATAACCCTCAACAGTTTTGGTCAAAATCATTGCCTGAGATGGATATCAAAATCCTCAAAGGTAAACATATGAAGATTGGGAAGAAAATCTCAATTCCAGCATAGGATTATAAAGATATAGAACTACAGATCAAAGCTCTGGAAGTTAATGGCTTTATTGAAAAATCTAGCTTTTATCAAATCAGAGTCAAAAAAGCTGACAGAGAAAAGATAGCATTCAGCTGCCCTTTTTGCCATTTTCAGTGGACAATAATGCCTTTCAGCTTGATGAATGCTCCAGCATATTATCAAGCACATATGGATAAAAATTTTCAAGGCACTTCTAATTTTTGGTGTGTATATATTCATGACATACTAATCTTCAGTAATTATCTTACTGACCACTTTACTCATCTCTCCCATTTCTTTCAGTTAGCTCAAGATGCAGGAATAGTACAATCAAAAACAAAAATTTAGTTGTGTACAATTGAATGCAATTTTCTTGGGATGGTGATCCGAGATTCTAAACTGTAGATCCAGTTGCATATTAAAGAAAATGTTATCAGTTTTCTAGAAAAGCTAAATAATTCTAATCTTCAAGCATTTTTGGAATTACTTAACTATTTAAATAGTTTTTATCCTAATTCTGGTGAAGACATGTTCATAATTCAAGAACTTCTCTAGAAAAAGAAATCTTTCTATTGGAAGGAAGAATATATAGTAGCTGTCCAAAAAATCAAGCTGAAAGTTGCTTCATGTCCCAAACTTTATATCCCAAAATCTGATCAAATGAAGGTTTAGACTGATGCCTCTGATATTGTATGGGGAGGAGTACTTGTTTGTATAGTTAACAATAAAGAATTCATTTGTTAATTCACCAGTGGAGTTTTCAGTATTGATGTCTTAAAATGGATTTCTTCTGATAAAGAAATCTATGCCATAAAGAAATGCCTTGAGAATTTCATGTTAAAACTTTTCTATTTACCCCATTTTATTGTAATTACTGACTGTACTAGATTTTTGACCTTTAAAGAAAATGATCATGGTTAGAAGGATGGTCGTAGTAAATATGTTAGGTGGTAAGCATTCTATAATCAATTTAATTTTTTAGTAGAATACATCAAAGGTACCGATAATACTATTGCATATTGGATTAGTAGAAGTCTTCCTACTACATTAATGCACCAACCCATTCCTGGCTTTAAACTGACTAGAATTTATAACCAAGGATTTCCATCTATTAATATCCTAGTTCAAGAATAAATCCTACATGAAGGGTTGCATCCAAGATATACAAGGATTTATTATGCAGCAAGACAAGATCTACAAATGTCTTCGACAGCTACTATCTAGGTAAATCATCATCAAAATTCTGGAGTCATCTATATTGAAAGATTAAACAGTGAATTCCTTTATCATCAATTCACTAAATTACTAAAATGTCCTTTATGGACATGGTTGATCAAAATTAGATCTCTATTTAATGAACATCTGTATTGGTGGATTGCCATACATGGCTCACACCGTATTCATGAAGAGGAGAACCATGATCAAGACACTGTCGTGTATACCATCATTAGAAGACAATTGGAGTGGGAATCTTACTTGCATATCACTCCACGATATCATGCATGTGAATCTGGACCGTAACACTAGCATCTTTCTAATACCTTCCATCTCAGATGTCTTTTCAATTCGATCAGCGAAGATGACTTGCTGCTGAAGCCAAAGCAATGTTAGACCCACCTAACCAAACATCATCATCATCTAGCGCATCCAACAACATCTCACTATAGATTAACTTTTACACTGTAAAGTATAATGGGACATGACACCACCTTAGTAGAGATTCCAGGCAGGACCTCCCAAAATACTATATATAGGCCTTCTCTCCATAGAGTTTGTATCAAAAAAATTCTAAAATTTATAAATCTAGTAGCATTGTTTCAAGAGTATGCTATTCTCTTGCCCTTTTCGAAGGATCTTGAGAATCAAAAATTAAACAAGTGATTTGTAATAAATTTTATTTATTAATAGTGTGAAGCCGTAATCATTCAGCCCCAGCCTACTATCGCTAGTTTTCTATCAACAAAGCTGTAAAAAGAAAGAGGAGATAGTGTCTACTGACGAAGGAAAAAGATTGGTATCAAGGCTTCACATGTTTATAAGAAATCTAAACTCCTAAAATCTAAGTTTGTATACAAGTCTACATATCTATCTTCGAAAAGGGCAAGAGAAGAGCATACTCTTGAAACAATGCTACTAGATTTCTAAAGCTTAGAATTTTTTTGATGCAAACTCCATGGAGAGAAGGCCTATATATAGTAATTTGGGAGGTCCTGCCTGGAATCTCTACCAAGCCGGTGTCATGTCCCATCATACTTTATAGCATAAAAGTTAATCTACAGTGAGATGCTGTTGGATGAACTGGATGATGATGATGTTTGGTTAGGTGAGTCCAACATTGTTTTCGCTTCATTCAGCAAGTCATCTTCACTGATCAGATTGAAAAGACATATGAGTTGGAAGGTACTAAAAAGATGCCAGTGCTGGGGTCCAAATTCACATGCATGATATCGTGGAGTGATATGGAAGTAAGATTTGCACTCCAGTTGTCTTCTGATGATGGTATGCATGATAGTGTCTTGATCATGGTTCTCCTCTTCATGAATATGGTGTGGGCCATGTCTGGCAATCCACTGATACAAATGTTCATTAAATGGAGATCTGATTTTGATCAGCCATGCCCATAAGGGACATTTTAGTAATTCAGTGAATTGATGATAAAGGAATTCACTATTTAATCTTTCAATATAGATGACTTCAAAATTTTGATGATGATTTGCCTGAATAGTAGCTGCCAAAGACATTTGTAGATCTTGTCCTGCAGCATAAGAAATCCTTGTATATCTTGGATGCAACCCTTCACGTAGGATTTGTTCTTGAACCAGGATATTCATAGATGGAAATCTTTGGTTATAAATTTTGGTCAGATTAAAGCTAGGAATGGGTTAGTGCATTAATGTAGTAGGACTTCTGCTAAGCCAATCTGCAATAGTATTATCAGTACCTTTGATGTATTCTACTAAAAAATTAAACTGATTAAAGAATACTTGCCACCCAACATATTTACCGTGACCATCCTTCTAACCATGATACTTTTATTTAAAGGTCAAAAATCTAGTACAGTCAGTAATTACAATAAAATGGGGAAAATGGAGAAGTTTTAACATGAACTTCTCAAGGCATTTCTTTATAGCATAGATTTGTTTATCAGAAGAAATCCATTTTAAGACATCAGTACTGAAAACTCCACTAGCAAATTCATAAACGTATTATTTATTGTTAACTATACAAATAAGTACTCCTCCCCATGCAATATCAGAGGCATCAATATAAACCTTCATTTGATCAGATTTTGGGATATGAAGTTCGGGAAGTGAAGCAACTTTTTGCTTTATTTTTTGTTGCATGGAGGCATCAATATAAACTTTCATTTGTTTATATTTTGGGATATGAAGTTTGAGAAGTGAAGCAACTTTTAGTTTGATTTTTTGGACAACTACTGTATGTTCTTCCTTCCAATAGAAAGCTTTCTTTTTCTGGAGAAGTTCTTGAAGTAAGAACCTATCTTCACCAGAATTAGGATAAAAACTATTTAAAATAGTTAAGTAATCCCAAAAATGCTTGAAGCTTAGATTTATCTAGCTTCTCTGGAAAATTGATAACCTTTTCTTTAATATGTGGCTAGATCTGTAGTTTAGAATCTCGGATCACCATCTTGAGAAAATTATATTTAGTTGTACATAACTAAATTTTTGTTTCTAATAGTACTATTCCTGCATCTTGAGCTAACTAGAAGAAATGGGAGAGATGAGTAAAGTGGTCAGTAAGAAAATTACTGAAGATTAGTATGTCATCAATATATACACACAAAAAGTTAGATGTGCCTTGAAAATTTTTATCCATATGTGCTTGATAATATGCTGGAGCATTCATCAAGCTAAAAGGCATTACTATCCATTGAAAATGTCTAAAAGGGCAGCTGAATATTGTCTTTTCTCTGTCAGCTTCTTTGACTCTAATCTGATAAAATCTGGATTTACAATCAAATTGGGAGAAGTATCTACATGTGACTTTCTCTAATAGATAGCTTTTATCTAGAATTGGATATGGGAATGACTATGTTATGGCATTTAATGGTCTGTAGTTGATGACCATTCTTTTCTTTCCTCTCTTTTGTTCTGAATGTTTGTTAACCATGAATGCATAACAACAAAAGGGGAAGTGGATTTTTCAATAAAGCCATTAACTTCCATATCTTTTTAATCTTATGCTGGAATTGGGATTTTTTTCCCAATCTTCATATGTTTACCTTCAAGGATTTTGATATCCATCTCAGGCATAGATTTTGACCAAAACTACTGAGGGTTATCAGAACAGATAGTGGCTTTAATCTTTTCTCCTTATTCTTGGATTTTAGCTGGGATTCTAATCTCAGGTATTTGATTCATTGAACTAGGAAATTACTTAGTGGCATAGATAAGGTGAGGGATTCTAAGCCTTTCATTTTCTGTGGTGAACATGATACTTTTGGTTGTTGAGCCATAGGGCGAGTATCTGTCAATAAAGGCATTGCCTAATAGAATATCTATAGGCATTCTATCTAAAGCAAAGAAATCTGCATGGAAGATTTTATCTTGTATCCTAAGGGACTGATGATGTTTATAATTGTTGCAGATAAAACTGTTCACTTAGACATCTAAGCTCTTATAAGCTAGAGCATCATCCAATGTCTTCCAATCATGGATGAGTTGTGATTTAGCAAAAGAGAGAGAAGCTCTTGTGTTAATCTATGCATCTACTAGTCTGCCATTAATTTCTAAGGTGATGAAATGGTCAAACTTTCCATGAATCAGTTGGGTTAAGTAAGTTGGTTGTGGAATTTCTAAGGGAGGAATACTAGTACATACCAGTTTTTATCTCCCCAGATCTTGAACAATGGATTGTTCAGTGTATATGTCTTCTATTTTTTGTTCTGCTTCTTCTTAGAGATTACTGCAATCACCTGGACAGTAATCTTGGTTTGAGTAGAAAGAGCTTTCTACTTCTTCATCTTCTTCTTTATCTCCTGTGGGCAATAATATATCCCACTGTGGCTCAATCTCTGGTGCTAGAATTTCTCTTGGATAATCTTTACTGGTGAATTTGTTTTTGATCCAAGAATCACTGGGCTTGAAAGAGCTCTAAAATTGCAAAGGAGGATTCTAAGGTCTTTGTAATGTTGGTGGCATTCTAGGCATTGAGGGCTATCTCCCTTTGGATGATCCTTCTCCTCTGGAGTATCCTCTTCCTCTTGGTTTGTCTAGTCTTTTTGGTAGTTCTTGATGATGTCTAGACCAAGCTCCGTGTGCTTCATAATGTAGCTATGAATGATCATGGTGTCATGGGTGATACCATGGGCGTTTCATGTTGGTTAGCGGTTGTTCCAAGTCATCGACTAATGACTCGAGAGCATCTACATCATCATTGTCTGCTGAGTCTTCTTCAGGGAGATCATCTAGAATTGGTTCATAGATGTCATCTTGTAGGTAAAGATCTTCATCAAATTCAAAAATATACCACCACGTGGGTCACAGTCACATGGTGGGATATTGTTGATTCTGATGAAGAACTTTACCTACAGGATGACATTTATGAACCAATTCTAGATGATCTCCCTGAAGAAGACTTAACAGACAATGATGATGTAGATGCTCTTCAGTCATTAGCTGATGACTTGGAACAACTGCTAACCAACACGCAATGCCCATGGTATCGCCCATGACACCATGATCATTCATAGCTACATTATGAAGCACATAGAGCTTGGTCTAGACATCATCAATAACTACCAGAAAGACCAGATAAATCTAGAGGAAGAGGATACTCCAGAGGAGAAGGATCATTCAGAGGGAGATAGGCGTCAATGCCTAGAATGCCACCAACATTGTAAAGACCTCAGAATCCTCCTTTGAAATTTTAGAGCTCTTTCAAGCACAATAATTCTTAGATCAAAAACAAATTCAATAATAAAGATTATCTAAGAGAAATTCTAGCACCGGAGATTGAGCCACAGTGGGATATATTATTGCCCACAGAAGATAAAGAAGAGGATGAAGAATTAGAAATCTCTTTCTACTCAAACCAAGATTACTATCTAGGTGATTGCAATAATCTCCAAGAAGAAGAAGCATAACAAAAAATAGAAGACATCTACACTGAACAATCCATTGTTCAGTATCTAGGGAGACAAAAACTAGTATGTACTAGTATTCTTCCCTTAGAAATTCCACAACTAGCTTACTTAACCCAGTTGATTAATGAAAAGTTTACCCCTTTCATCACCTTATAAATTAATGGTAGACTAGTAGATGCACATATTGACACAAGAGCTTCTCTATCTTTTGTTAAATCATAACTCATCCATGATTGGAAGACATTGGATGATGCTCTAGCTTTTAGGAGCTTAGATGTCCAAGGGAACAATTTTATCTACAATAAATATAAACATCAGCAATCCCTTAGGATACAAGATAAAATCTTCTATGCAGATTTCTTTGCTTTAGATAGAATGTCTATAGATATTCTATTAGGCTATGCCTTTATTGACAGACACTCACCCTATGGCTCAACCACCTAAAGTATCATGTTCACCATAGAAAATGAAAGGCTTAGAATCCATCGCCTTATCAATGCCACTGAGCAATTTCTTAGTTTAATGACTCAAATACATGAGATTATAATCCCAGCTAAAATCAAAGAATTAGAAGAAAAGATTAAAGCCACTATCTGTTAAGATAACCCTCAGCAATTTTTGTCAAAATCTATGCCTGAGATGGATATCAAAATATTCAAAGGTAAACATATGAATATTGGAAAGAAAATCCCATTTCCAACAAAGGATTATAAAGATATGGAACTACAGATCAAAGATCTGGAAGTTAATGGCTTTATTAAAAAATCCACTTCCCCTTTTTGTTGCTATGCATTCATGGTTAACAAACATTCAGAACAAAAGAGAGGAAAGAAAAGAATGGTCATCAACTATAGACCATTAAATTCCATAACACAGCCATTCCCATATCCAATTCTAGATAAAAGCTATCTATTAGAGAAAGTTGCAACATGTAGACACTTCTCCCAATTTGATTGTAAATCTGGCTTTTATCACATCAGAGTCAAAGAAGCTGATAGAGAAAAGATAACATTCAGCTTCCCTTTTGGCCATTTTTAGTGGACATTAATGCCTTTCAACTTGATGAATGCTCTAGCATATTATCAAGCACATATGGATAAAACTTTTCAAGGCACTTCTAACTTTTTGTGTTTATATATTGATGACATACTAATCTTTAGTAATTCTCTTATTGACCACTTTACTCATCTCTCCCATTTCTTCCAATTAGCTCAAGATGTAGGAATAGTACTATCAAAAACAAAAATTCAGTTATGTACAATTGAATGCAATTTTCTCGAGATGGTGATCCGAGATTATAAACTTTAGATCCAACTACATATTAAAGAAAAGGTTATCAATTTTCTAGAGCAGCTAGATAAATCTAAGCTTCAAGCATTTTTAGGATTACTTAACTATTTAAATAGTTTTTGTCCTAATTCTGGTGAAGATAGGTTCATACTTTAAGAAATTATCCAAAAAAAGAAAGCTTTCTATTGGAAGGAAGAACATACAATAGCTGTCCAAAAAATAAAGCTAAAAGTTGCTTAACTTCCTGAACTTCATATCCCAAAATCTTATCAAATGAAGGTTTATACTAATGCCTCTGATATTGCATGGGGAGGAGTACTTGTTTGTATAGTTAACAATAAAGAATTCCTTTATGAATTCGCTAGTGGAGTTTTCAGTACTGATGTTTTAAAATGGATTTCTTCTGATAAAGAAATCTATGCTGTAAAGAAATGCCTTAAGAAGTTCATGTTAAAACTTCTCCATTTGCCCCATTTTATTGTAATTACTGACTGTACTAGATTTTTGACCTTTAAAGAAAAGGATCATGGTCGAAAGGATGGTCGCAGTAAATATGTTAGGTGGCAAGCATTCTTTAATTGTTTATTATAATATGAATAGACCATATGACAAGCATATTGTACATATAGTGAGGTTTTACTACATGAAAATGTGGGATGGTCAAATTCTTTCACTGAGGTATAATGATATGGGTCTAATTATTGTGTGTAGTTTAAATCAATGGTGAGTCTAATTTACATAATATCCACATGTGTGGTAATGTTCATTAATAATAGTAATCAATAATGTACTTTTAATTATTTTATATTATTTTGATAAATTGATTTAATGTTATCATTCTAAAGCCATGGGAGTAATGATCCTAGCTTAGATCATGATGACATAAAAGGGATACCTATTATTAGAATTTGATTTCATATGATATATGTTTATAAAAAAATGTCAAATAGTTTACATTATATTATTTTTGGAAATAAATTTGAAATTCAAGTATTTTTTAATCACATAAATATGTTCATCATTGAATGCAGAATATTAGTAAGATGATTCTTTTATTATGAATTGAATTCTTTTTACTGGATCTTGTTGTGAATCTTATTAAGATTCATCATGTACCCTCGAGTTTAGCATACCTACATGGTCATAATGTGGAATGTTTTATGCCAAGTACAGGGTTTAGTCAAGGCTAAAAGTTGATATTGGTATTTTTAGTAATGTCAAAACTTTAGTAATCATATTTGATTATATAAATGTACACTTAATACACTAGTACACCCTAATTTACTTATTGATTAGTTAAATTAACTTCCTAATAGTATCAATAGAAATTTTAAACCTCAGTTGAACACATGTGTATGGTATAACACAATAATATACTTGATAACATTTTTTTATGAATTAGTTTCTTTTGTTAGAGTTGAAAACAATGTTGATGTAACTTGAAGCTGAATTTAGAAAATTAAGTTGTTACATTTTGGTATTAGAGCCAGGTTATATGCTCTAGGGAAGTTTAGGAAAGAAGTTTACTACTTTTGCCTACCTAAGTTATTTTTATGTTTCACCTCAAGATGGTGAGAATTAGATGAGGTAGGTTAGTTGATGACATCACAAAACTTGATAATCTTGGTACATGTAGGGGTAAAGGAAGAAATAGGGGAAGGGATAGAGTTTGTGAAGCCCAAAACCTTAACTCAGTTAGAGAATAACCTCATACTAATAATGCTAGTATTAATGTCAGGGAACCCAATGCAATTTTTTATAGAGGGAATCCTACTTTTAGTCAAGAATGAATCCTCAAAAGAATATTAAATTATTTTAATGCCTTGAAAAGTAAGTTGAAATCCTAGATATATAGGTTAAATAATGTTGAGAGTGTTTCATAGGAATAATTATACTGATTAAAAGAATGAAAAGTAGAAAAATAAGTAATCCAACATATGTCATTAACTATGGTCAATCTCATCATTAACAAAATTGAAAAACTTCCAACCCCATATTTTTAGGTACAGAATAAGGGCATGCAATTGATGTATAGATGGTCAACCTAAAAAAATATTCAATCTGCATAACATGCCCTCAAATGTGATGGCAAGGGTAACTTCATATGAGCTAGTTATAAATATAGCTCTTTTTTGTAACCATCTCTATGCCTTATAAGGTTATCAATCTTTGATGCTTACCTGACCTATTTTTGAAAGGTAGTTTCAAAAAAAGGTATTTTAGTACCAACTTCAAAGAGTAAAAGAAAAAATATTTTCAATTATTAAAGAAATAAAATATATTTATAATATAATATGAGTGTAAATCCCAAATTTATTGTGTTATGTAAATTATATGTAGGATGAGGAATCCAAGGTAACAATGTTTAAACATAGATTGTGATAAATATTAATGAATGATGTCAATTTGACCAACCCAAAAATTTTAAAGTTGATGTCATTGAATATGATCATAGGACAAAAGAGAAATAAAGGTTTCAATATAAATTGAGATAATATTTAAAACTCAATAGACAATAGTCTAAAGATAAAAATATTTCTCCTTTCCCTAATGATTTCAAAAAATTCAATCACAATGACAAAATTACTAGGAGAATCAATGTTTTTAATAAGTTTCAAGGCCAAAATAAAAGTTAGAAGTTTCAGAATTATTCTAAATCATGGTCATTTAACAAAAAATAATCTCAAAAAAATCAAAATTTTCCTTCCATAGGGGTAAACATTGTGCGTATTTCACTTCAGTGGACTATAGTATGCTAGGAATGTGGTGATAATTACTACAATAAAGTCTATCCTAAATTAAAATTGGGTTAATCTATTAATCAGATGATGTATGTAATTATCAATAATAGGAATGTTGAACTTAAGGCCACACCTATTGAAATCAAAGGTATTCTAGTTGGTTTGTTTAGTTGTCAGTTATAATTGATTTTGGTGTAACTGATAGTTTTTTCTTCCATAAAGACTAAAATTATTTATTAATATAAGTCTAATCATGTTATTTTAAGAGAAGGATGGTAGGTTGAATTCAACACAGAGAAAAAAGATGCCTATTTCTAAATGCTTAGAGTAAATATAGCTTAATTTAAGATTTTTTTTACTAGAGTAAACTTGCTTTTAACACATTTTGGGTCTTATGATCTTATTTTTAGAATGAATTGGTTTCCATTAACATAAATACATAATAGACTGTGGTGATAAAGTTGTTTAATGTTGCAATGACTTAGAAAAATATATTAAAATTCAAGGTATTAATAAGTTGAAAGTATGAAAGCTAATTTCAGCTTTGTTATCGAAAAAATCTATGCAAAAAGGCTATAAAATTTATGTTGTTCAAATAAAATAAATAACATTAGATAAAAAACCATTTAAAAATTTTAGTTTTTGAATGATTTTATTGATATTTGATTTTGCCATTGATATTATGTTTGGGGCTGCCCCTATATTTAAAGCTATATATCATATAAATGTGGATACTATTTAATAACTTAAGGTTCAAGTGTAAGAAATATTAGAAAATGGAAGCATTAAACCAAGTGTATCTCCTTAGGGTGATCATATTATATTCATGAAATATAAAAAATGGTACGCTTAGATTGTGTGGACTGTTACATATTTAACAAGGTTACTATTAAAAATAATTATCACTTGCTAAGGACAGATGATTTATTTGACAAAATAAAGGATGTAATGGTATTTTCTAAGATTGATATCAGATCAGGTTACCATCATTTGAAAATTAAGTAAGAAGATACCCATAAGATTATTTTTCATAATAGGTATGGACATTATGAATTCATGGTAATGCCCTTTGGATTGACAAATACACCTACTAATTTTATGAATCTTATTAATGGGGTATTTAAAGAATATTTAGACAAGTTTATTCTTGTTTTCTTTGATGACATACTGATCTATTCTAAGAATGCAACTAAACATGAGTAATATTTACATTCAGTGTTGCAAAGACTAAGGCAACATAAGCTTTATGAGAAATTTTCTAAATGTGCAATTTTAGAAATTAAAATATATTAATTAAGACGTGTTATTTCAAAGGATGGAATTATTATGGATCCAACAAAGATAAAAACTATTCAAGAATGGCATGTACCTATAAATGTAAGTGAAGTGCATAGCTTTATGGGCTTGGTTGGTCACTAAATAAGGTTTATGGAATTCTTTTTTAGAGTTGGCTAACCTTTTTACTTAATTATAATGCAAAGATAAATAAATTATTTGAACTTTGGCATGGGAAGAATCTTTTAAGAGGCTTAAAGAGATATTACTTACATCATCTTTACTTATTATTCCATATCTTAATGGCAATTTTGAAAAATAGTTTGATGCTTCTAATGAGGGTTTTGGTTGTATTCTTATGCATGATGAAAAATTTGTGACATATGAGTTAGGTAAGCTCAAGGATCATGAAAATAATTATCCTAAATATGATTTAGATCTTATTGCTATTGTGCATGCTTTAAAATAGTGAAAATATTTTTTCTAGGTAAGCATTTCAAAGTTAAATATAATCATTACAACATGGAATATTTTTCACCTAGGATGATCTTAATACTCACTAGCATAAATGGATGGAATTTGTGAGAAAATTTGATATGAATATTGAATATGTTAAAGGTAAAGAAAATCATATTGTTGATACTCTTAGTCGATGCACATATCTCATTACCTTATCTATTTTATTAGGTATTTTAAAAGTACTATTTTAGAATAACAACTTCGTAATAAATTATTTTGTGAAGTAAGTACATGTGTGGCTAATAAGGCTATGGTAAATAATTATTTTTATTATTTTTTTGAAAATTATGGCATATTAAGGCATAAAAATAGATTATTTATGCTTAAGTCAGGTGATTATTAGAATTTTTTGTTGAAGCAAGTGTATATAACATCTCATTTTGTTCATTCATGTGTCACAAAGATGAATCATGAGTTAAAAATGTATTGTTATCAACTTAGTTTAAAACATGTTGTTTTTATGGTAAAATATTTTGAATACTAGATAAAATTTGAACATTACTATCTAGGAGGTTTGATTTATCATCAAAAAATTACACAAGGTAAGTGGAATATTATTTTAATTGATTTTTTTTATTGGATTACTAAGTCATGGTGTAAGCATGGCATTATTTTAGTTATGATTGATAAATTTACAAAAGTTGGTCATTTTATTACTAGAAATCTATTTGATTATGCTTCTGTGTTTACAAAACATTTTGTGAATTAAGTAATTATATTTTATGGTAGGTCTTAGATCATTATATTTTATAGAGACAATTTATTTACTTAAACATTTTGAAAAAACATGAATGCAATATTTGGAAATCATTTAAATTTTAACTTTTTCTATCATGTGGAAACAGATGATCAAATTGAAAGGGTTGATCAAGTGGTTAAAGACTTGATAAGAATGTATGTTATGGATAAAAAAATAAAATGGAATTATTTTGTATATTTAATTGAATTTTATATTAATAATGATTATCATTGTATGATTAAAATGGTTCCACATAAAGCTTTACATGGGCATCAATGTAGAACACCTCTTAGTTGGGATAATCCCAAAAGTATAGTTATTGTTAACACTAATATTATGCAATAATATGATGTTTAATTGGATTTAATTTGTTAAAATTTGAAGGCTACATTAAATAGATAAAATAGATTTGTATATTTAAAAAAAGACACCTAATGAATCTAATATTAGTGAAATTTTTTTCTATATGTTAGACCACATAAAAGTTCTATTAAATTTGGAGAAAATTATAAATTGGATCATAGAAATGTTAAATCATTTTGACATTATAGAAAAATTTAGCCTTTTACCTATTGATTATCCCTTCCCCCATCTCTGTCCAGGATTATGGTGTTTTTCATGTTTCTTTGTTAAGGAAGTATGTATCTAATTCTTCTCATATTTTGGATTGGAAAAAAATTCTTCTCATATTTTGGATTGGAAAAATATTTTAAATTTGAAAGAGGAAAAGATGTAGTTAGATAAAATGAAGAACTATTTTAGATTTAAATAGATAAATTTATTAAATTTTACTCCAATGAGATCTATTAACTGAGTGTAATGCTACTTGGGAATATGAACATATTTTTAAGGAGTATTATCCTTGGCTATTTTAGTCACTAGGATGGCTTACTTTAAAGTGGGGGAGGATTTTATTACCTTCATTTACATGATCTATTTCATGTCTTTATAAATATTCATTTGAAAAAAAATTAATTATTGACATATTTATTTGTTGTGATAGTAGCTATTGAACTATTATTTAGTTAATATCAAGACTCTATTTTGAGATATTATTATAATATATCTCATATTAGGAATATTTATATTATCAAGAATGATTGGTTAAATTTATTAAATATTTAATTGATGTTATTTAAATTAAATTTTATTGTCATATTTAATATTTTATTTTTCATTCAGATACTGTTGATGTATCATTCAGATGATTGTAAGAAAAGGGAAAAAGAAAATGAGCTAGGTTGGATTTGGTGGTTGGTAATAAGGGGAACAAAAGGGTAATAAAGAGCTGGTGATATTAGAGCCAAGAGATTCTAATCTTTATTTTGATTAAGTCATTCTTAGTTGTTTCATTCACTTTTTTAGTTATTTGAAGATGCAAAGTAGTTTTTATTAATTTTTGACTATGTTCTTATTTTCTTTTTTTCACTTTCATCATGGCTGATGTAGAAATCAATTTATGTTTTTATTTTTACTTAACATTATGTGGATCATTGTAAACTTGTTTTTAATTTATATTAGTTTTTTGGATTGCTAATAGTTTTCATAAAGCTTTAAATTTTTTATAAGCTAGGAACACTGTATTAGTTTCCATTAAATGCTTTGAGTTAGTTTTGTTTATCTTAATTGTTGCATGGATTTGACATGGTGTTTTGAAAATTTAGTGATTTGAATGTTTAACTTAAGGAGGGTATCATGGCATGTTCATTACACTTTTTTTGATTAAATACTAGTATTTTTGAACTTTAGTTTTGACCCTATTGGGAATCAGGTGATGATGACCCAAATCCTAAGGTTTACTAGTCAAATAATTTTGAAGTATTTTATTTATGTATTTAGTTTTGTGATGGGCTTAGTTAGCTAAACCCTAGCTGAAATTTTCCAAAATTTATGGTGAAGGCCATTGGAGACCTAGTTGGACTTGGTTGTGAATGTAAATTCTACTTTCTAGTTGTATTTATGGTACTAATGATGATGGTTTATTTACCTAGTTTGTTATTTATTATGGATACAATACAAGACACATGTGGGATTTAATAACAGCTAATGGAGTTCTTGAGGGCAAGACTAAGTACAAGAGGATAATTTTTTTTTTTTTTTTTTGAAATAAGCTAAAATATCTTTCTGAATTGAGGTTGCATTCAATGAGTCAGTGGTTTCATTTTTCTTTTTGTCAAAGTAAGATGCATAATTTATTTTATGTAACATTGAAATGAGGATAACCAATTCAAATAATGAATCATTATAAGTTCATTTTCAACTCTAAAAACTTCACTATGAACCCATAATGTAATATTCAATGTATAATCTAATACACGCTAATGTGAATGTTTTGGGTTTTATTTTCTTTATGGCTCAATATATGGTTTTAGTACTTTATTGTGTTGTCATTTTCATTTGTGTATTTCCATATACTAAGTTTGAATTGATATTAAATTGGGCATAGTTAATCTTTGGGCTTATTGGAATCAAATATGCTATTATCATTGTTTTGAAGGAATGATTATGTTATTGATTATTGTTGGCTATTTTGAATTGTTTATGGAATATCTATATAAAGTGGTTATGGTAAATTTTTTTGGACTGGATTTATTAACTATAATTTTAATGAAATTGTGAAATGGTTGTAGGTGCTATTTTATATTATAGATAGGGTTTTAGTAAACGTATGTTTGTCTTGATTGATTTTGCATAAGCATAATGTCTTATGGAAGTTCAATCTATTTTTTTTATTGAAATATTATTTGTGGTCTATTAGGGCTATCATGAAAATTTTGATTTGAAATTTTTTTGATTTGGTGTATACCTTGATGACTCTTTTTGGGTGTCATGCCACTTTATAGTGACAATATGATTTAGACAATTGATGGTTATTATTATTGAACGATAATGATGGATAATCAAAGAATTTGTCAATATAATTAGTATTATTGATTAATGAATTCTTATATGGTATATTGACATGTATATATTGTTTGAAGTCAATGAATTAAAAAATTATTGTTTAATCTGAGGATGTCAAATAGAACTATTAACAGGTTGAATAGAGGTACTATTGTAGTAATCATGATTACTTTCTTTCTTACATTATCTTTGAGTCAATTCTTGTCATTTATTTTTATTATTGAATTTTAAAACTTAAAATGTCAATATTCCAATTTACCCTTCTATAAACCCTTTTGTTGAACTCCACATTCAACTATTAGATGGGGTTGTCTAGGGCCACTGATGGGGGGATAATTGGGTAGGATAGGTGGGTTTTTTGCATACTTTTGATTGGAACATGATTCAATTGATTATACTCTTCATGTGTTGGTTTTTTATTATGTGTTTATTTAGTGTAGAGGCATTATATAAATTCATTGTATCAATGTATGATAGTAGGGGAAAATTTATTGTATATTATTATTCAATAGGTGTGTTAAATTTGTTATTCCAAGTTGGAGATAATACTTTTGTATGTGGTTTAGTTATGAAGTAGATGTAACATTATATTATGTTATTATTATATGGATAGACTTATATGTTGATTTAACCTTATTGTAAGTATAAATGTTAATGAATAGTTACTCAATTGATTTTGATCATTAAATCTATTGTTCAAATTTATATGTTATATTTATAAAATTGAACCTGTTGCTTTATTTGTATATAATAGATAGTTCTTATGTTTTAAGAAGAATATAATGAATATTCTAATGCTAAAATTTGATTAGTTTCATTCTCTTCCCATTTTAATCAATGAATGAAAGACTAATATGTTGACAAGACACTATTTAGTTGATTATTATAGTTTAGATAATTACAATTCAAAAAGGTGACTTATAGAAATTATATGAATATTATAGAATGAAGTTCTATTTTATATAATTTTATGGTTTCTTACCCATGCAGATTATTTAAAGTTATAGATTTAGACAACCAAGTGTGAATGACATAATGAATTTCAATTCTATTGTATTCAATGAAAAGAAGTTATAACTCTATTTTTTAATTGACTATGTGAGTTCAGGAGTTGTAGATTCATTAAAAGCTTGTTTTGATATTTAGATTTATAATTGTTAATCAGTTCAAAGTGTTGTTGTAGGATATTAATTATTCCATTTAATTATTAAATATATAATTCCTAAACATGTAACTTTAGCTTACTTAGGTGTGATAAGAGGTTAAGTGGGTGAGAGGGTGAGTTCCACCTAGAGTTTCACTTGGAGTTCAATTGAGTACCGCTGTGATTTTTCCTAGGAGTTTGATAGTGAGTTACACTTAGTTCCACAATGATTTTTCCTATGAGTTAACTCCCCCTAATACTATTTTATATTCCTCTCCACCAAGCTATTATAATACAACAAATATTTGGTAAGGCAATTTAATAAAGTAGGTAATTATTACACATCCTCTTCTTGCATATTTATGAATATAAGTAGGGTCATCATTATTGTAGAATTTTTATATGATCACTCTACGAGAAGATAATATACTAGCCTATTCTAACATGGTATTAGATATTTAGTTTCTAATAATGAGAATCAATTTATCTCTTTGATTTCCACTTTTGTATTCTCTTAAATTAATTGAGAGGAATTTTTACATTGTTGGGATGATCTCCATTAGTTTGCTCTCTTATTATTACCTTTTATGCATTATTAGGCAAAGAATAAGGGCATGCAACTAATGCATGGATTATAAAAATTCAAAAATAATTCAATTTACATAAAATGACCTCAAATTTTATGTCAAGGGTAACTTCATATCCACTGGATGGAACTACATCTCTCTGGTGGAATCATATTTTTAAACTATAAGATTATCAATCTTTGATGCTTACCTAACCTATTTTTAAAAGGTATTTTCAAAAAAGGGTATTTTAGTGCCAATTTCAAAGAGAAAAAGACAATATATTTTTGGTTGTTAAAATAATAAAATATGTTTTTATAGAATATGATCATAAATTCTTAAATTTATTGTGTCATGTAAATGATATGTAGGATGAAAAAACTAAGGTAACAAAGTTTAAACTTAGATTAAAAGAAATATTAATGCATGATGTCAATATGACCAATTCAAAAACTTTAGTTTCTATCATTAAATCTGATCATAGGAGAAAAGAAACATAAAGGTCTCAATAGAAAGTGAGATAATATTTAAAACTCAATAGACAACAATCTATAGATAAAAATATTTCATAAAATTTGATTAGAATGACATAATTACTAGGAACAATAATGTTTTTAATAAGTTTCAAGGAAAAAAATTAGAATTTTTAGGATTCTTCTAAAACATGGTATTTCAATAAAAAATAAAGTTAAGGAAATCAGAATTTGACTTCCATAGGTGTAAACATTGTGCTTATTTCACCTCAGTGGATTATAGTATACTAAAAATGTAGTGATAATTACTACAAGGAACTCTACCCTATATTAAAACTAGGGAAACCAGTTAATCATATGGTGTATGTATTTGTGTATAATAATAATGTTGAATTTTAGGACACCCTTATTGAAATTGAAGGTAGTTTAGATTCCTTTTTAGTTTCAATTCTAATTGATTCTAGCTCAACTAATAGTTTTATATTCACTAAATGCTAAAATTGTTTATAAATAATAATCAAATCATGTTAGTTTACGAGAAAGATGGGAGGTTGAATTTAGTGCAATAAAAAAGGTACCCATTTTTGAATGCTTAGAGTAAATAAAGGTTAATTTAGAACTTTTCTCAACTAGATTAAACTTGTGTTTAGCACAGTTGGGGTCTTATGATCTTATTTTTGGAATGGATTTATTGTATAAATATAAATCCATAATGGACTATGGTGATAAAATGGTTCAATGTTGTGATGACTTGGAAAAACTATTAAGATTCAAAGTATTAATAATCTTAAAGTTTGAAAGCTAATTTCAACCTTGTTGATAAAAAAGGCTATGTAGAAAGGCTATAAAATATATGTTGTTCAAATGTAAGAAATAACATCAAATAAGGAAACCATTTATCAAAATTTTCATTTTTTGAATGATTTTTTAGATATTTTTCTTGAAAAGTTTCTTAGACTTCTTCCTAGGCATTCATTTGATTTTTCCATTAATGTTATGCATGGGCTGCCCCTACATTTAAATCTTTATATCAGATAAAGATGGCTAATTTTTAGTAATTAAGGTTCAAATTTAAAAACTATTATAAATGGAAACATTAGACCATGTTTATTTCCTTAGGGTGCTCCTATTATATTCATAAAAAATAAAAATGGTACATTTAGACTATATGTGGACTATTACATGCTTAATAAGGTTACTATTAAAAATCATTGTCACTTACCAAAGATAGATTATTTGATTGAATAAATAGAGGGTGAAATGGTCTTTTCTAAGATTGATCTCAGATTAGGTTACCATCATTTGAAAATTAAGTAAGAATACATCCATAAAATATATTTTCATAATCAATATGGACATTATGGGTTCATAGTAATTCCCTTTGGTTTGATAAATACACCTGGTACTTTTATGAATATTATTAGTGGTGTATTTAGAGATTATTTGGACATGTTTATTCTTAGTTTCTTTGATGACAAACTAATATAATCTAAGAATGCAAATCAATATGAGTAATATTTACATTCAATGTTGTAATGAATAGGGAAACATAAGCTTTTATGGGAAGCTTTCTAAATGTACCTTTTTCCAAATTAAAATACATAAATTAGGATATGTTATTTCAGGATGGAATTAATGTGGATCTAACAAAGATAAAATCTACTCAAGAATGACATGTCCCTACAAATATACATGAAGTGAATAGATGTATGGGCTTGGTTGGTTACTATGGAAGGTTTATGGAGTTTTTTTTCTAGAGTTAGCTAGCCCTGTTACTTATTTGTAATATAAATATTGAAAAATTTAATGGACTTAGGCATGTGAAGAAGCTCTTATGAGGCTTAAAGTGCTATTAACTACATCACCTTTATTTATTATTCAATATCCTAGTGGTAATTTTAAAATCTAATTTGATGCCTATGTATGATGGCAAAGTTGTGGCATGTGAGTCATGTAAGCTCAAGAAACATGAAAATAATTATCCGAAACATGATTTAGAGATTATTGCTATTGTGCATGCTATAAAATAGTGAAAATATATTTTTTTAGATAAGCATTTCAAAGTTAAATTTAATCATTATACCATGAAATATTTTTCACCCAAGATGATCTTAATGATCTCTGGCAAAGATTTATAGAATTTGTAAGAAAATTTGATATGAACATTGATTATGTTAAAGGTAAAAAGAATCATATTGTTGATAATCTCACCTAATGCATGTATCTTGTTACCTTATCTATTTTATAAGTTATTTAAAAACTACTATTTTAGAATAACTTAATAATGAATTATGTTATGAATTACGTACATTTTTTGCTGATAATCCTATGGTAAATAATTATTTTTATTATTCTTTTGAAATTGATGGCCTATTAAGGCAAAAAAATAGATTATTTGTGCCTATGTTAGGTGATTTGTAGAATATTTTATTGAAATAAGTGCATTTAACATCTCATTTTATTCATTCAGGTGTCACGAAGACTAATCATGAGCTAAAAATATATTATTATTGACCTAGTTTAAAACATATTATTGATTTTATGGCAAAATGTCTGGAATGTCATCATATAAAAATTAAACCTTGCTATCTAGGAGGCTTGATTTATCCTCATGAAATTACACATGGTAAGTGGACTGTTATTTCACTTGGTTTTATTGTTGGTTTACCTACTCATACAATAAGTATGGCATTATTTTAGTTAAGATTTATGAATTTACAAAAGTTGGTCATTTTATTACTAGAAATTTTACTGATAATGCTTCTGTGTTTGAAAATCTTTTTTGAAAGAAGTAGTTCTATTTCATGGCACATTGTAAATAATTATATTTTATAGAGATAAGTTTTTTACTCTAATATTTTGGAAAACCTTGACTACAGTTTTTTGAATGCATTTATATTTTAGCTTTTTGTATCACCTAGAAATAAATGATCAAGTTGAGAGGCTTAAGAAAGTGGTTTAGGACATGATATAAATGTATTTTATGGATAAAAAATAAAACCTAATGATTTTTTTACATTTTTTGAATTTTATTATAATAATTATTATCATTATGTGATTAACATGGTTCTAATTGAATTTTTGAATGGGCATAAATGTAGAACTCCTCTCAGCAAGGATAATATAGAAAGTATAAATATTATTAACATTGATATTATGCAAGAAAATGATGTGTAAATGTTTATAACTATTTAAAATTTGAAGTCTAATTTAAATAGATATAAGAGCTATGCATATTTAAACAAAGACACTTCATGAATCTATTGATAGTGAAAAAAAAAATCTACATGTTAGAGCACATACAATTTCTATTAAATTTGGTAAAACTTCTAAATTGGCTCATAGATTTGTTGGATGCTTTTGACATAATGAAAAAATTCAGCCATGTTAATTATATATTATCCCTTCCTCCATCTCTACCCAAGATTATTGTGTTTTTAATCTTTCTTTGTTAATAAAGTATGTATCTAATCCTTCTCATATTTTGGATTGGAAAAATAGTCAAGTTTAGAAAGAGGAAAAGATGTAATTGGAACCAGTGAAGTTTTTGGACCATATTAGTATTAGACTATGAAATAGAGAAATTTATTAAATTTTAGTCAAACAAGGTCTTTTATCTGAGCATAATGCTATTTGGGAAGATGAACATATTTTTATGAAGTATTATCCTTGGCTATTTTAGTCACTGGGATGGCTCACTTTAAAGTGGGGGAGGATTTCATTACCTAAGTTTAGGTGCCCTATTTCATGTCTTTATCACTATTCATTTCATAAATGTTTAATGATTGGCATATTAATTATTTGTGATAGTAAATATTAAACTATTACTTAATTGATATTGAGACTCTATTTTGAGATATTATTATGATATATTTCATATTGGACATGTTTATATTATCATGGATGATTGATTCAATTTATTATATATTTAATTGATGTTATTCAAATTAAAATTTATTATGATATTTAATATATTATTTTTCATTTATATATTGTTGATCTATCATTTAGATGATTGCAAGAATATGGAGAAAGAAAATGAGCTAGGTTAGATATAGTGATTCGTAATAGAGAGGAAAAAATGGTAATAATGAGATAGTTATATTCGAGTCATGAAGTTATAAGTTTTATTTTGATTAAGTCATTCTTAGCTATTTCATTCACTTTTTTTTAGTTATTTGAAGATGCAAAGTGATTTTTATTAGTTTTTTATTATGGTCTTAATTTCTTTTTTTGAATTTTATCATGGATGATGAAGTAATCAATTTGTGTTGATATTTTTCTTGAAATCATGTGGATCATTGTAAAATTGTTATTAATTTATATTAGTTTTTTGGATCTTCAATATTTTTTATAAAGCTTGAAATTGTTTATAAGCTAGCAACAAATGTTCTAGTTTCCATTGAATGATTCGAGCTGGTTTTGTTTATCTTGATTATTGCATGGCTTTGACATGGTGTTTTGACCATTTAGTGATTTGAATCTCTAACTTAAGGAGGGGATCATGGCATGTTCATTAGAATTGTTTTTATTAAGTCTTTGTATTTTATAACTTTAGTTTTGACCCCATTTGGAATTAGGTCATGATGACCTAGATCCTAAGGTCAACTAGTCAAGTAGCTTTGAAGTCTTTTATTTAGGAATTTGGAAATGTGATGAGATTAGTTAGTCAAAACCTGGTTTAAATTTGTCAAAATTCATGGTGAAGGCCATTGAATACCTAGAAAGACTTGTTTGTGAATGTAAATTGTATTTTTCAATTGCATTTATAGTGGAAATGATTATGGTTTATTTATCTAGATTGCCAGTTATTATGACTACGATGCATGATAGCTATGGGATATAATAAAAGTTAGTGGAGTTCATGAGTGAATGAATGGGTACAAGAGGAAAAAAGAGTTTGTTGTTTTTTTGAAACAAGACACATGATCTTTCTACATTGAGGTTACATTTAACAAGTCAGAAGTTTCATTCTTTGTAACTCAGAGTATGATGCAAAACTTATTTTGTGTAATTTTGAAATGGGGAGAAACAATTAAAATAATGAATCATTATAAGTTCATTTTAAAATATACAAACTTCACTATGAACCTATAATGTGATACTTGATGCATAATTCAATACACTCCAATGTGAACGTTTTGGGTTTTATTTTATTTCTGGCTTGATATCTAGTTTTATTACTCAACCATGTAGTCTTTTTAATTTGCATACTTTCATGAACTAGGTTTGAATGGATATTAAAATAGGCATGGTTAATTTATAGGATTATTGGCATCAAATATTACATTATCAATCTTTTTGAAAGAATATGATTTGGTTATTGATTGTCATTTGCTATTTTGACTTGTTTTTTGGAATGGCTATATCTAGTCATTATGGCAAATATTTTTTAGATTGTATTTTTTGACTATCATTTTAATGCAGTTGTGAAATAGTTGTAGGTGATTATTTTATATTATATATATGGTTTTAGTAAACCTATTTCTATCTTGATTTATTTTTCATAAGCATAATGTCTTATAGAAGTTTGAACCAATTCGTATGTTGTCAAAATCTTATTTGTATTCTATTAGGGGTATCATGAAAATTTTGAGTTGAACTCTTTCTTGTTTGGTGTATACTTTGATGAATATTTTTGAGTTTCATGCCCCTTTATAGTGTTACTATGATTTGGATTGTTGATGTCTATTCTTGTTGAAGGATAATGATGGAGAATCAAATTATTTATCAATATCTTTATTACTATTGTTTAATGAATTTTTGTATGGTATATTGACATGCATATCTTTTTTGAAGTCAATGGATTAAAAAATCATTATTTAATATGAGGATGTCAAATTGAACTATTAATAGGTTGAATAGAGGTACTAATGTAGTAATCACGAGTAGTTTCTTTCTTGCATTATCTTTGAGTCAATTCTTGTCATTATTTTTTATTCTTAAATTTAAAAGCTTAGAATATTGATCTTATAATTTACCCTTCTATAAAACCTTATATTGAACTCTACATCCAACTGTTAGATGGGGTGATCCAAGGCCACTAATGGGAGGCTCATTGAATAGGACAGGTGGGTTCCTTGCATATTTCTCTTTGGAAGATGAATCAATTGATTAGAATCTTTGTGTATTAGTTTTTTATTATGTGTTTATTTAGTGTAAAGGCATGATATAAATTCAATATATCATTGTATGATAGTAGATAAAAATTTATTTTATAATCTTATTCATTAGGTGTATTAAATTTCTATTCAAAGTTGGAGATAATAAGTTTGTATGTGGTTTAGTTATGAATTGGCTATAACATTATGTTATGTTATTATTATATGGATATAACTATATGTTTATTTAACCTTCTTGAAAGTATAAATGTTAATGAATAGTTATTCAATAGGGATGTGATATTTTTATTTTGATAATTAAAGCTATTGTTCAAATTTATATGTTGTATTTCTAAAATTAAACCTGTTGCTTGACTTGTCGATAATAGATAGTTCTTATGTTTTAAGAAGAATATAATGAATAATGTAATGTTGAAATCTAATAAGTTTCATTCTCTTGTCATTTTCATCAATGAATAGAATACCAATATGTTGACAAGACAATATTTTGATGAGTAGTATAGTTTATAGAATTGTAATTTCAAAATGGTAACTTATAAAAACTATAAGTATGATGTTTTCATCCTTTTGTGATTTGTATTCATAACATTATATAATGAATTTGTGTTTTGTATAATTTGATAGTTCATTACCTATGAAATATTATTCCAAGTTATCGATTTATACAACGAAAAATGAATGACATATTGAACTTCAAATATATTGTGTTTGAAGAAAATAAGTTACAACTCTCTTTTTGAATTGAGTATGTGAGTTCAAGAGTTGGAGATTCATTCAAATATTGTTTAGATATTTGGATTTATAATTGTTCATTACTTTCAAGTGTTAATGTAAGATCTTAATTATTCCATTTACTTATTAAATGGATAATCCCTACACATGTATCTTCAACTTACTTAGATGTGATAAGAGGTTAAGTGGGCAAGAGAGTGAGTTCCACCTAAATTTCTACCTAGAGTTCAATTGAGTAACACTATGAGTTTTCCTATGAGTTCCACCATGAGTTACACTCAGTCCCATAGTGAGTTCTCTTATGAGTTAACTGCCCCTAATCCTTTATATTCCTCTTTACCAGGCTATTGTAATCGAGTATATAATTGGTAAACAAGGCAATTTAATAAATTAGTCAATTATTGCACATCCTCTTCTTCCATATTTTAAAATACAAATAGGGTCATAATTATTGTATGGTCACTCTACGAGATGATGACCTAGTAGCCTATTCTAGCATGGTATTAGAGCTTTAGGTTCTAGTAATGAGAATAAATTTATCTATATAATTTCTAATTTTATATTCTCTTAAATTAATTGATAGGAATTTTTATATTATTTGGATTATCTCCATCAATTTGTTCTTTTCCTATTACCTGGCATGCATGTCTAGCTGGTTAAATAGGTAAACAAATATATCTATGAGGTTTCAACAGCCTATTTTTTGGTGTCTACGGCATATTCTCTATAGTGGATTAGCATTCAAAAATTGGTCTTCCAATCCTACCTACTACCATCATGTAGGTGGAGTTACTTATGGGAGTTCACCATATAGTCTCACATTTTGAGCCCACCTTACCCGATAGCTTCCTTGTGACCCAGGGTTTCAATGTCATCCTGATACACCCGCACTCAACATATCCATCGCTAAGTACTAGATCACTATTTCAAGGAGCTCAACCATAATAACTTACAGAGTTGATTAAATTGTTAATATTATCATAGTTAATGTTCTATGAAGATGTTGAAAATTTTATGCAATTACAGTGGCTTACCCTCTTAAGGGTATTATTAGTGATGGTGTTGATATTTTTAACGACATTGTAGTATCTATTATTTGGCTACATATAATTTACTCTCACAAATGAAAGATAGGGAATTAAATCAAATGCCATAGTGGAACAAGATATAGTCCTATCCACCATCCACCACTACTTATCATCACCACAATTACTACAAAGGAAAGCAATTTCCATGCTAATGCAATTTCACCCTTTATTACTCACTTGCAAACATTGCAATTACTCCAAATCCACTATCATATGCATAAGGGAGAAGAAAGTAGAGACAACTAATTTATCTTTTCCAATAATGCCCTCAAATAGACCTTCTTGTGCATGATGTGCATGATGATGATGTACTTTTGATTTTACATACTTGTGCATGTAAAAGTGGCAACACTATACATCTCTTTAGGGCTCTTTTTCTCTTTGTAGAAATCATGATGCTTTTTACCTCTCCTTGATAAAAGTTAAAAACATAAA
>JARHVA010005165.1:1230000-1235000 GCA_037957365.1 Torreya grandis
TGCTCCATGGACAATTATAAATTATGAATTTTCTAATATTTTTATGCTCTTTTCTTATGCAATAATAAGTGATATTAAAATGCATCAAATTATTAATACACATTCTAATAATAAAAAAAAAACATATGATCGTTAGTATCCTTAAGTCAATTAGTCAATGATAATCAATAACTATACACATTTGCATTTGTAATTCATTTCTTATCATATATCATATAAGTGGCATAGAATAAATCATAACATAATGACATGATATTATCATATCTAAATCAATGCATCCATCATAAAATCTATCATATAATCGATCAATCATAAGCCCTGACCAACACAACATAATAATGAATCATAACATTTTAACATAACATGATTATATCCAAATGAATATGTCCATCATATAATATATTAGATAATCAATCCATTATAATCCCTAACAAACACAAAATAAAAATAACTACATATAAAATAGATACAAAATAGGGGAGGTAAAAGTTGGCATGGCATTTCCTTCCACTAATAAATACTTCCTCCTAGAAGTCAACTAAAAAAATGTGGTTACTAGGTCTAAAGTGGTATTGCGTCCTCCCAAGTGGTTACTCTAACTTACACTAGGTCCCACCCTTGAAGGGCTAGCCTCCATCAAGCCAAAATATTGATGGGCTCTAAGGAGATTTGTTGATCGTCTACCACCTACAAATTAGACCAATCTAATATGTAGGATAAATCAGGAATGTACTTCCATACAAATGAAATATGAAAAACATCATAGAACTATGATAGACTAGGTGGCAAGGATAAATGGTAAGCTATGGGTCCAATCCACTTGAAGATCTCAAAAGGTCCTACAAAGTGTGGTGCAAGGTTGGAGCCTTTTACATAATGGATTGGGCTCTTGAGAGGTCACACACATAGAAAGGCGTTATCCCCAACATCAAAATATTGATCCAACTTCTTCGAATCGATATACCTCTTCTATCATTCTTACACCTCTTGAATGTGCTAATGGATATGCACCACCTATCAGTTCATATATTATAGTAGGGAAGGTCCTATGAACACATGGTCCTCCAAGTGATTCCAACTCAGTGGAGTCTTACACTTCTTGCCATACAATGCCTCAAAAATTGCCATGTTGATGGAGCTATGGTAACTGTTACTATATGCAAACTCTACTAGGTAGAGGTACTCCTCCAAATGAGACTATTGGTCCATCACATACATATGTAACATATCCTTGAGGACTTGATTAACTCACTTAGTCTTTCCATCTATCTTAGGATGGTATGCTGAGCTAAGATTAAGTTTGTGCCTAATACTTGCTATAATGCAGTCCAAAAGTGAGAGGTGAATATGGTATCTTTATCATAAATTTTTTTTGGGGTATGCCATGCAACCTAACTATGTTATCCATAAAAATGTAGGCTACTACAGTTTCATTATAGGTAGTCTTGATGGGCAAAAAGTGTGCCACCTTAGTGAACTTTTCCACTGTCACCATGATTGTATTATGATGGTAAGCAGACATAAGAAGACCAAAAAACAAAATCCATAGAAATGGTGTCCCATTTCTACTCCTAAATCTCATGAGTATAAAGTAGCCCTATTAGATTTTGATGCTCAACCTTGACACGTTGGCATTCAAGGCATCTCTAGATTAAAATTTATGATATCTATGTACATTATTGGCCAAAAATACAACTCTCACAGCTCAGCATGAACCTTATTTACCCCAAGATGCCATGCATAAGGTACTCTATGTGACTCATAAAGAATAAACTACCTTAAATCACTAGAATTTGGCACAATAAACCATCAGCATCAATGGTACACCTTATAAATTTTCACATAAGATCCTTTTGGGAATCAACATGACATCTCACTTGTTGGAAGAATGAGTAGAAAAGAAGTTGAGCTATGATACGATCTTTTAATTATATCCTATCTCTCCTAGTGGAAAGTTGATGTCATCTCTTATTAAGGGCATCATCTATAATATTCTCCTTGCCCTTTAGATGCTCTATCTCAAAATGGTATTCACATGTTAGCTCCATCCAACATCATTTTTAGGCATTGAGATTTAGTTGAGAGAAAATATGCTTGAGGCATAAATGATCTATCCTCACAATGAAGTGTTGCCCTAGCAAAAAGTGTATCTACTACACTAGAGCATGAATAATTGTAGAAAAATCTAAATCAAGTGTAGGATAGTGAAGCTCATAGTCCTTGAGATTCCTAGACTCATATGTAACCACCCTGCCACCTTGCATAAGTAAAACCTTGATGCCCTCTTTTGAGGCATCCATATAGACTAAAAATTCATGTGTGGAATCTAAAACTACCAAAATAGGTGCACTAGTGAAACACTCTTTCAAGTTCTGAAAGGCTCTCTCACACTCCTCTGTCCAAATGAACTTTTTTTCCTTTTCATTGAAAGGAAGTAATGGGATGAGCAGTTCATGAAAAGTTTTTCACAAATCTCCTATAATTCCTTATTAATCCAATAAATCTATGCACCTCAATGACTGAATTAGGTGTCATCCACTCTAGGATTACTCAAAATATTTGATGGATCTAATGAGATTCCTTCACCCAAAATGAGACATCCCAATACTAGATCTCTATCTATAAAATTGAATGTTTGGCCAAACATCTATATAATTGATGCTCCTAAAGCCAATGGAGAACCTTTCATAGGTGTTCCTTATGCTCCTCTATAATACAAGGGTAAATTAGCATGTTATCCTAGAATATAAAGACAAATTGATCCAAATAATGGAGAAACATGCCATTCATGAGACTCATGAAAACTATTGGGGCATTGGTTAGCCAAAAAGTACTACTGTGAACTCGTAGTGCCCATATCAAGTCTTGAAAGGTGTCTTGTAGATGTCTACCTCTGATATTCTCAATTGATGATATCCTAACTTAAGGTTGAACTTAAGAAACACCTTTACCATTTTGACTTGATTAAACAAGTCATCTATCCTTGGTAGTGGGTAACTGTTCTTGATGGTCACTTTATTGAGCTACTTATAATCAATACAAAGATGAAGTGAAACATCTTTATTCTTAACAAAAATCACTAGTGCACCTCAAAGGGATACACTATGGTGAATATGATCCTTTTTAAAGAGTTCCTAAATCTGTATCATGAGTTCATGGAGCTCAAGTGTAGTCACTCGAAAGGGAGTCTTAGAGACTGGTTCTACTCCAAGTACAATATCAATAGTAATATTAATGTCTTATCAAGGAGGCATACTAGGTAAATCCTCAATAAAAACATCAACAAAATATTTTAAGATCCCTAGGGTGGGAATAAATAGTAGTCATTTTAGTCTCATCCTCATCCCTATTCCTTATTTGAATAACATACAACTAGCATCCCTTATGCATGTTTCACTTGAGTTGCATAGCGGAAATCATGCATAAATAAATAGTTTTATAAATTCCAAAAATTAGCATCTCTATCCCTAAATCATCACTTTAATGTACTATTTATCATAGAAATTAAAAATATCTCTATGTTTCTCTAACCAATCCATGCCCAAAACTACATCATAAGATTCGAAGGGCAAAATATGTAAGGCTAGTGTAGTGGGAAAAACTTCTAGATCTAAAACACAAACAGGGACTAATGATTTCAAAAGCTTCTTAGCCTTAGTAGCGACCTCAACTAACCAAGGGTTTGATTGACTAAATGCCACTAGTCTACAATAATCAACTACTAGTGGTGAAATAAAAGAATTAGATACACCAGGGTCGAAGAGAACTACAATTGGCATCTTACCAATCATACTTGTTATCTCCACCATTGTGGCCTAGTACTTAGCTTGGAAGTTATTGAGTGCATCATATAATACATGAGCTTGATAGACATCTCCCACTATCTACTTAGATCCTACAACTCTCTACCCTAATGTTGAAACCCTCTAAGGACATTCCCTAGAAAAATGAGGTCCCTTACATATGGAACATCCACCTCATGGCACTTGCCCTAAAGGATCCCCAAAAGTAGGTTGCTATCTAAATGTCCCTCCTTGCCTAGATTTTTAAATCTAAGTAAAGGCTTGACCTTCCCTTTGTTGATGAATTCCTTGTCCTTGTACCTATGTGGGGCCTTGACCTTGTCATACTCTCTCTCTTTCTCTCTATTGGCCTCAAGGGAGGTGTCACTACCCCTGCCTTTGCTATTATCCTTATTGTTTTCACTATTGGTTAGGTCAAAACCCACCTTTGGGGGGGTGGTGGGATCCATTGTAACCTACTATCTCTCATCCTTTACATATTCCCCCTATGGTGCTCTTGAACCTCCTAGGTTCAACCCCTTTTTTCCTCTACTATAAAAACCCTCTCAACTATAACCTAAAGTATTAGAAGTTTAGAAGATGAACTATTCTTACCAGATCAATATTAAGCCCTCTAATGAACTATGTAATGAGCATTTGCTCATCCTAAACAAACTTTACATAAGATAAGATCTTAGGAAATATGGCATCATATTCTACCACTGTACATGCATGCTATTGAAGAGAATGAAACTCATCGACCCTCTGACATCTGAAATGTCTTGTAAGATATCTATCATTTAATTGATGTCAAAAATACTACCAATTGAGGGTTTCAATATCCAAATCATATTTAACTTCTTCCTTCTCTCACCAAGCTAAGGCTGGTCCTCTCAATAGGTATATGGCTAGGCAGACACATACATTATCTAGGTAACCACAATTATTAAACATTATGGTGATGCTACATAACCAAGACTCATCTTACACTCTTTTTATTGACTTAGAGAAGGTGGGTGGTTGTAATCATGCAAAATTTTTAATGGGAGCTGTAGGAGTCTGCCTTACATGTTAATCATGGTGAGGTGACTGTGGCCTTTGATGATCCCTCCTAAGGGATTTCAACCTCTATTTCTCAACCTCATCTCTATAATGGTCATGAGAACCCTCATGTGGGTGCATAAATCCTTTAGCATCTCCCTGTGACCTTATTATCTA
>JARHVA010005165.1:1242500-1257500 GCA_037957365.1 Torreya grandis
CTTGGCCTTTGGGTGTCTTGGCTCTCTTCACATCAGGAGTTGGTTCAGCAGTTAGCCTGGGTGCCATTATTGTGTGCAAGAAGCAGAGGGAGGAGTAGCTCTAAGCAACTTCAGTTCCAGTAGCAAGGCACCTTCACTTCTACCATGCCATCAACTGTACGGCATCCAAAACATGTCTATTTTTTTGAGAATATGGTGCATTTTTCTTGTATTCTTCTGCCCAGACCTGCTGTGCATTAAAGTTAGCAGATTTCATCATCTTTTCTTGCCCAGCAAGGTGCCAAGTAGGCTATATGGCATCCATCAGGTCTGCACATTTATTTTTTGTCTAATCTAAGTCAAAATTGTAGATTGTTTGCTTTTGGATGCCCCTTCCTTACTTGGCATCCCATTTGGCACCCCTTGGACATGTGGCATCCATTATTATATCTATGATTCATTTGTTTTTAGTTAAAATTGACATGATAAAATAAAAATCAATCAATTTGACTAAATATTCAGTTTTATAGATAATTTTGTAATTTGGGGGTTTTCAATTAAAACTTGTATCTTCGCTTGTCGAAGATGAAGGGTGAGGCCTGGGTTGGTGGGAGGCCAATTCCCCCTAAAAAAACCTCCTTTAGATTCCTCATTTATGCCAAATCTAATGAGTGGTTGGAAGACCACTTTCTCTCTCATAACAGGTATTTTTTTAATGTTTTAGTGCTTTTTTTTGCAAAAACACTAGTTTACGAAAAAATTGAACCTTTAATATCTTGCAAATGGTAGCTCAAATTTAGGTGCATTTTTTTTCAAAAGTGTTTTTAATTAAATTATACATAGTTTAGAATTGTTATTTGTTAAAAATTTAGTAGTTTATAAAGTGCCAAAAAATGGGGTCTCTCAGGATGCATTTTCGACTGAGTCTGGCATCCTGTTTGCTTTAGTCTTGCACTGATTGCTCTAAGACACATTCTCAGCTGAGTCTAATGTCTTTTGAGTATGCACTTACATATTTTTTGGGGCTCAATATTTTAGCGGGGTGTGATTGATTTTCACAAGTTACAAATCTTTGCTTTCATTGTCCTTTCTACATAATTTCACAACTTGCAATCAACACAACTTCACCTAAATTCAGATAAAAATGGATTATTATCAACTTAAACCCATAATACCCTTCAACTATCATGAATGGAAGTTTAGAATGTCAATCATTCTTAGAAGCAAAGGGTTGTATAGAATCACCATGGGTACTGAAGTAGAACCCAACACTGATGCTAAAAAAGTTAAGTGGTACAACCATAGTGATGAAGCTTATGGATTACTGAGCTTGTCTATGTCTCCAAAACTTATATTCCATCTAGAATCCTCCCAAACTCCTAATGACATATGGGACACCTTAGAAAAGTTATTTGGAAAGCTTGATGAGATGAAAGGTTATGAGCTCGAAAACGAACTCATAAGTCTAAGTCCTAGCAACTTTGACACCCTAAAATACTTCTTCACTAAGTTTAAGGCCCTTATATTTCAATTGAAATAATGCGGGATAGAGAAGAAATATAATCAACTCATACTTTTTATTCTCGCAAAGTTAGGTCCAAGCTATTCAGTCTTTGTCTCCACTTTCCATGCCACAAAAAGTGCCCTTGGCACTACATAGAAAATGCCTTCTTTGGATTCATTCACTGCTGACATGACTAGGGAGTAAGATAAGCTAATTCAAATGGGCACAATGAAGTCTACTCAACCCCAAGCTTTGATATCTGGAAATGGTAAGGATAAGACTTCAACAAAGAAGAAGAAAAAGAACAAGGACTAGGAGAAGAAGAAAGAAAACACCAATCCTACCAAAAACAACACTAAGACTTCCTCTTCCAATTCTAAACCTAAGAAGGATAAGGTTAAGTGTGCCTATTGTAAAAGGATAGGGCATGATGAATACAAATACATAAATAAACAAATAGATCACCTAACTCATCTTCTAGAGAATAACAACATAGGTGTTCCTGAGTCCATCAACCAAAATTCATCTACCCAAGATTCTACCAAGGCAAAAGGCAAGGGTAAGGAGAAAGAAAATGGCAAGGCCCTTGTAGCTACAATAATTTCTACATCTTCATGGGTCATCGACTCAGGTGCTTCTCACCACATGGGCTCTTCACTAGTTGAGTTTTCATCTTTAGAGCCTTGTAGCATGACTTCAATTAGTTTGGGTGATGACACTTCAGTTTTTGTTGTAGGGAGAGGGTTAGTTGAAATGAAAGGAGGAACATTCAATAATGTTCTAATTGTTCCTTCTCTTTCAACCAATCTCCTATTAGTGTAATAAATCACTCACATTGGTCGGGGTATGAGAGTTGAGTTTTCACCAGATTCACTGGCTATCAGGGAGTTGCATAGTGACACTAGTGTGGCAGTGGGTAGGGTAGATCACCAAGCTAGGTTATACACCTTCTCACATTTTTCATCAGATTCTTCTCCAATAGCATTTCTGACTCATTCAGATGGAGTTAGCAAATTGTGGCATGAGCGGTTTGGCCACCTTAACTACCACTATCTTGAGCAACTTTGCAAAAATGACATGGTCATTGGCTTGCCTCAGGTCCCATTCTCAAAAGGACTTTGTGAGGGGTGTTCCCTTGGAAAGCATCTCGAAGCAAAATTTGACAAAGGCAAAGCTTGGAGGGCTTCATAACCTTTAGAGTTAGTACATAGTGATGTATCGGGACCCTTTCCCAAAAACCATCTTTCACAAGGGCCAAGTACATCCTCAATTTCATTGATGATTTCTCTAGGTACACTTGGATATATTTTCTCAAACAAAAGTCTGAAGTGTTTGAAAATTTTCTAGACTTCAAGGCTCTTGTTGAGAAACTGAGTGAGAAATCCATCAAGGTTCTTGAAACTGATAATGGAGGGGAGTATGTCATAATCAAATTTTGTTTTTCTCCATTTTGTCTTGTGAAATTTATCTTATTATGTTAATTTCAAATTGCTTTAGCATCTATGTGGTGTGCACTTGCTTCAACTTGTGTGATCACGTCTCCATTGCACTCACATTATTTAGATTCTCGCAACAACTCTGATTTGAGCAATTTTGCACTACATAGGGGACATACATCACACCTCCACTTCTTATTGTCTCTTTGAAGAATATTATACTCTGCCCTCCTAATTTTATTTCTTGTGATTTTACATCCATGATGGATAATGCTATTCTTTCTATTAATCCCCCATTACAGGAAGAGAATATGCCAAAACATAGTTATATTATTATAGATTCTACATCTATTCCTATGAAAATTATTTTTATTTCAAAGCCTTCATAAACTTGAATTTTAGAAGACTTTACTAATTTTAGTAAGAGTATACACATTGAGTGTATCGATGACTCATATGTTCTTGTGGACATTCATCTTATAGATCTGAGGGATATATATATATATATATATATATATATATATATATATATATATTTAGTTTTGAAAGTTAGTGATCCTTGATCTCCTCTTCCCATAGATAATCATTCAATGAATGTTTTATATCTATCATCGTCTCTAGCCTTTCTCTCCCCTTCATTATATTTTTATTCATTTCCATCTTCTACAACTAGTCATGTGACATTTGATCAGACTTAAGCACATTTGAGCATTTACAGGGAGATGTTTGAGAATTTTATATAGATTTACATCATGATTACTATCTACATTCCACTTAAATTGGAATTCAACAATTCGATAGCTCGTGGTTTCTTTCTTCTAAAAGGAAGAGACATAATATATTATAGAGGGACTTACTAAATCCTTCGACATGAAACATTTTGTACATACCTTCCTTCTCTTCTTTGTGGAGGCACACATCCTTTAAATTTTATAGGATACTAGGATCATCATTATGTACATGGGTACCTTAGCAAGCCTCATTACTAGGACCCAATTTTACATCTCACCTAACCTATGCTTAAGGGGGGGGGTGTGTTTGAGTGGGGATTTCTAGTCTTACCTTCTTATCTTTGTCTCTCTTTTGGTTAGGGAGTTTTTTTCCATTGGGTTTTCTCCTTTTAATTCACTATTGAGAGTTACATTATGCATGAGTACCTCATCACTCCTTGTTTATAGGACACATCTTCTATTTTCTGCCCACCTAAGCAATGATTAAGAGGGGTATTGGTATAAGATAATAATTTTTCCATTTACTTATTAAATGGATAATCCCTACACATGTAGCTTCATTTACTTAGGTGTGATAAAAGGTTTAGTCAGTGAGAGGGTGAGTTTCACCTAGAGTTCAATTGAGTACCATTATGAGTTATCTTATGATTTCCACAGTGAGCTACACTCAGTCCCATAGTGAGTTATCCTATGAGTTAACTCCCCTTACTCCTTTATATTCCTCTTCACCAGGATATTATAATAAAGTAGATAACTAGTAATCAAGGTGGTTTAATATATCAAAAAATTATTGCACATCCTCTTCTTACATATTTATGAATACAAGCATGATCATCATTGTTACATAATTCTTGTGTTGAATGAAAAGAATTTATAACTCTCTCTTTGAATTGAGTATGTGAGTTCAAGAGTTGTAGACTCATTCAAAGGTCATTTTGATATTTGGATTTATAATTGTTAATCAATTTGAATAATAAATTTTAATGGGATTACTAGTTGTAATAAGTTCACTAATACCCACGTTAATGTTATTTGGTCTTATTAACCAATGTTATAGTAATTGAATACTTATCAATATTCATAACAATTCTTGATTATAATGTTTGATGTGGGATGATATGCCTTAAATTATTATATGAATTTTACATTCAATTATATTAATAAGTCACTAATGATGAGGAAATAAATTTATAAGGTGATCTAGTAAATAAAAATAGTTGTGTGATCTTGCCTTTCATTAAATAAAAGGATAAGTTCATTGAATAAGATATAGTAAAATGAATTATGTATGAATTGACATAGTTGAGGCGTTCAATGAATTTATGAAATTATATAAGTCATCACTATACTAAACCTAATAATGGTTGTTGAAACATCAAGAGCATGTTAAAATATTGAAAAATTATTCGATGATTGTTCATTATTTATCCTAATATAAAAAGACCATATTACTGGCATATGGTACATATAGTAAGTTATTACTATATAATAAAGGATGGTAAAATGTATTTACTCAAGTAAAATGATTTGGATCTAATTATTGTGTGTAGTATAAGTTGAATGTGATTCTAACTGACATAATATCTATGTGTGTGGTATTGTTAAAAAAATATAAGAATCAATAATGTGCATTTAATTAATTTAGATTCTTTTGATAAATTGATTTAATGTTATCTTTTTAAAGCCATGGGAGAAATTATCCTAGCTCAATTCACGATGACATAAATAGGTAGCCTTATTATTTTCAACTGACTTCATGGGACATGTATTTATGAAATAATGTCAAAAAATTTGCATTATATTGTTTTTGAAAATAAATTTGAAACTCAAGTCTCACTTCTTACATAATTTTGTAGATCATTGAATATATAATCTTAGTATGATAAATCATCTATTGTGAAATGAATTATTTATAACTTAACTTGTTGAGAATCTTCTTAAGGTTTGACTTGTACCCTAAACTAGATTTTAGCATACCTATAAGGTCATAGTGTAGATTGTTTTAAGTCAAGTAAAAACTCTTTGTCAAGGATAAATGTTGGTATTGGTAATTTTAGGAATGCCAAAGCATTAGTAATAAAATTTGAGTGTATGAATGTACACTTAGTATAGAGGTACAACCTAATATGCCTATTGATTGGTTAAAGTAACTTTATAATAGTATCAGTAGGAATTTTTAACCTTAGTCAAATACTTTTATTTGGTACAACATAATTATGGACATGATCATGTTTTATATGAATAGGTTTCTTTCATTAGGGTTGAAAACAATGTTGATGTAACTCAAAATTGTTTTCCAACAAAAAAGTGGTTGTTATAGTTTTATGGCCAATTTCATGGACACTTTTTGATTAGGGCTAACATTAGCTAAAGGTGGGATTATCCCTCACAGTAACATAAAATTTGTTATGTTTGTGATTTTTTAATATTACTATGTTGTTTGATAGCATGTAATTATTGACTTCAGGTAAACAAATATTTGTGAATGGTATTTTTGTTTGATAGTAATATTTTTGTGTAAATGATATTAACTTTTTTATTTTGCAATTATATAAATGTTATTTTGGAATAAATTAGGTGGATAAATTCATGTACGATTATTACATTAAACAACACAAATAATTAGATGTGTCTAATTTGTGTCTATAGTATTATGATATTTCAAGGAATACAATCATTAGCTTCTTATAAACATATCTTTGTTAATGTTATTTTGTTTGGTGGTGGTGGGATATAAAAACCATTGTATTTTGATAGTTTGATGAACATATGCTATATATTAGGTATGCAACCATTGTCAAGTGAGATAAGAAGGTGTATTGCAATCACTCCTTTTGTTTCTAAATGGCTATTGGGTTGATTGAATTTATCAATAACTACCCAATATTTTTCTTATTCTCTTTAACTTCTCTACAGGTTTGTATGGTGAATAAAGGTACCTGTTCCATTATTTTATATAGTATTAGTTTTTTTAGGGGTATGGAATCACTGGATTCTAGTGTGTGTTAATATATTATGGCTTGTAGATCTACCTGGTTATTGTGATATAAAATAAGTCACGGTATGCTAGATAGGATTTCATTATAACATCCAAAACACTTAAGTAAATATATAGACTCAATGGGATAATGCATGTTTTTTCTTATAATATAATAATATTAAAACAACTAACACCACTTGAGATCTCATTTAACCACTTCAGGGTTACTTTAATGACTTCCAACTACTACCTTAAATATGATGGGGAGGAATACATCATTATTATATGGCTGGGAGAGCATCATTTTCTAGGTCTAGCATGGATTCACTTATTACAATCCAATCCCCAACTTAAATACTTTTCATCCTTGTCTAAAAATTGCTCAATTAATAGTGGTAAGAGTGCATTACAATTTAACTACTTAATTTCTCCTTTAAATTAGAAGTTCCATATCCACACTTAATACATAGACAATTACCACACTATATATCCCATTAATAAATTGATTCATTTCCTCACACAATAATTAAATAACTAGTTTCAATTTAGAAAAACAATTGCATAATTATTAATCAAGTTTTAATATTAAAAACCACATATGAAATAAATAATTAATATCTACATAATAATTAAATATATGATCTATAATTTAAACATCCACATAAAAATATTCTAAGAATGAATTGATTTAAGATGAAAGTATCCCTTAGAATAATTTATTTTAATAACACCCCATACCATAACTACTTAAATAAAATAATAAAGTGGAAAATGTTATCTTAATTCTCAACCCAAAAATTAATCAAATCTATGCCATTGTGCTATTTACCCTATGGAAAAATCACATTGTTTTTTTATAAAACAATAATAAGTTTTCAAAATTTTCATTTGTTACTTATGAAACCTTAAACATATAGAAAAGTGGAGGGGTAAGTACTTAAATGCTTCATCCATCTATCTTCTAGCATTCTTGTGGCTTCCACTCGATGCTATTTTTATTAATTCAAATTTATAGAGTTAATTTCTGATTTAAGTCTAATAGTTAGAATATTAATTCTTATTTTTTTTCCATTGCATATATTTTAATTCCCATGTAAGTGTGAAGCTTTTCTCTAGAGTTATCTGAGCTTTTTACTATTAGATACTCTAGTATCTATCTCTTTATGTATGAGAGACAATAAAGAATATGTAGAATTCTTATTTGTTGTGTGTATTTATTTTCAGATCTTAGTTTATATATTCATATGATCTAGGGCATTAGTGTTTTATAATGCCTTAACGTCACATGGATTACACTTGTTTTTTTGGCACCCATCGAACATTTTAGTATTATGGGTTACGAAAAAGACACCAGAATTCTATGTAATATAAAGTCAAATTAAAGCACCAATTCTATGGGTTTTACAACTATTTAATACTAAGATCTAGAAGAAAAATAGACACATCAATATGTATGTGTATTATAGATCTCAATCTAAAATGATAATATGACTAAGGGAATTAATAATGTATTGGGCCTTGGTGTCAAATATAATTTGAGTGAATTTTTTGCATTCCATGGTGCTTCAATTTCCTCTTCCACCATGGATTACTTAGATGCCACATTGCCTTTGGACACCATAGGTGCCTTGACACTCATGGCCTAGCCTTATGGATGTAGATGGTTGTGTTGAATACCTACCCATGGGTTGGGATATGTCATGTCTAAATATTACCCTCCCCCTATTTTTTAATTTAATTAGTTTTTAAATAAAATAAGAGAACTATATAAAAAGGTTTAGCTTCCTAATTATATAATTAATTTTTAAAAAATAGAAACCCATTTATTTACATGATATGTCATGTATAAAACTTCCCCCCTCCCTATTTTTTAATTATTATTTTGAAACAAACTAGGAAAATTTCTTAAAAATGTGTAGGAACTTCCTGATTGTAGGCTACATTTTTTAAAGGGAAACCCATTTAATTACATGTGATTGAAATTCAATGTGTATCCCTTTAAAAAACATTTCAATGGATTTTAAGGTTATACTGTAAATCAAAGGTTCTATTTCCTATAAAATACAACATAACTTGATCTTCACTTCTTCAGATCTTTAGGTAATTTATGTGAAAGGGTTTTAAGATACTAATGAATAACTTATTCTATAGGTTTATTTTACTCATTATTCCATGTTTTCAAGTCCATATATACTCGGAGTTTATCATGGTTTTCATTTCTCTCTTGGAAGAGATAGAGAGTGTCTAACCTCTTAGAAATAGGGGAGTGTGTTGATTGCTATATAACATGGCTCCATATGACAATTGAATAATATATCTATTAAAAAAAAACAAAAAAATATTCATTCATTTATATTTTCTTGTTAAGGATTATATATGTTCTTTTTATTCTATAAATAAATTATCTTAGTCAACCACAACTATTTATTTAATAACATCTAATTATATGATCTTCATTTTGATATAGATAACACAAATCACATTTTAAAGCACAACCAAGTAGGTTAAGTATTTATTACTTATTTCAAAATATATTAATATTAACACATGTAATCATTTTAGTTTTTAGCATTACAAGAAAAAAACAAATCTTGTAAAAATATTAGAACAAGTATTTTTTTCTAAATAAAAAATTATCAAAGGTTCTTTTAAACTATTAAAAAAATATATATGGGAAAATTATACATAAAATCTACAACGTCAAGAACAAAAATAATAAGTAATTATTAAAAATTTTAATATTTTCATATGAATAATAAACCAATTTAATCAAACTATTAATTACAATCAAAACATGTTCATAAAACATAAAGCTAAGTATTAACATCTTTATTATCTATAATCCTTTCAGAAACATTTTTTTGTTTCTAACATAGTTCACTCAACAAATCAAAACTTATCATTTCAAAGAACCCATCCTTACTGAAAATAATAATTAAATTCAAATTTATTCATATTAATAGAAAAATCATTTAATTAATGTATTCAACTTTAATAGATTAGTGTCTTCAACAATCCAAATTAGCCACCTAACCTTTAACAACACTAAAACTATAAAAATTAGGTAGGAGGTAATATTCACCACCCACTAATATAGTGTCATCAAGAATCTATGACACTCATCAACCCCAATCTCAAGAGGTGACCCCTAAAATAGTTTTAACACAATCATACCATCTAACATGGTATAATTTGGATATTTGTAGCTTAAAAAAAGTCAAGAAAATCATAATCCTTACAAGAATGGGATCATAGTACTTTGGTGAAAGTGAAAAGAATAAGTAAAGTATGAAAAACAAGAATAATCTAAATTTTTCTTATAAGCATGGTCATTAGCAAAGTGATTGGCAAAAGATGCCAAAAAATATGCATAATGCCCTAAAATTATCTTTGAAATCCACTATTTCTCCATAAATGTCTCCATTAAAAAAAACATAAGGGAAGCCAAAAGATAACCCATAAGGCCCCAAATATTCTCCTTCACATGAGATAAAGAGAAAGGAATCGAACAAGTATCCCTCAAATACCCAATCTTCTATTTCAAGATTAACCTAATGTTTATCATTTTTTCAAGTACAATCAAACTAATTTCACACACAAGGATTAAAAAATTAAAACACATTCACAAGGAACTAAGTACTTACCTTGATTTATTCAACTCTAAATTATTCCTTATGATTGTTATCCTTCTTCAAGATTATACATATTCTAATCTCCAATCTCCAAAATTCTACTAAAATCTATAATAATGGAGAACTTTGTAGGTTTTTTATACTTAGAGAAAATAAGGTTGCTATAATTTACATCCTATTTAAGAGGGAAAAATGTTTCATCTTAGGATATAGCTCCACCTATCCCTAGGTCTTTTATATAGAAGTAAATTTATAGATTTGCAAACTTTTAAAAAATATCCCAAAGTCCTAATACCATTAACACCAATTTGGCTAATGAAGGGAAAAATATTAAAACAAAAACATTAAGAATTTAATATTTTTTATAAATCTGATAATATAAGCATAGAAAATGGTTACCTTAGAGTTTATATGCCTAGGTATTAATAATGATGGAATGTTAAATTCAAGGTGCTCATAATACTATTTTCCAAGGTCAATGACGGAATCACAAGAATGTTTACAAAATATGATTCAATAAAGTATGCACATGTGTTTTATGACACATATGATAACAAGGATTCTATGACAAGCCATAATGGGTAGGTGTATACTAGGTTAATAACCATCTCTTGTCCTTCCTCTCATTACCATAAAAATCTATCAGCTACACACGTAATCCACTAATCAAAATGTGTGCATAATAATTTAAATATGACATCATATCCCATGATAATTTATCTTAAGTTACATGAATCACCATTCATATAAACACTAATGCCTACATGCACAATGAATCACACACCTAATTCTAGACCATATCCATCATAGTACAAAAAATTTATAAGTTATACACATTGTTAGAAGTTGTATCCCATTTTAGAATTTATATAAATAATCTCACCATAGTAATAATCAAGTAAGAAAGTAACATTACCACTCTTTGCAAATAATCCCAACTCATAACAATATATAAGTAAGATATATTTAGTAGCCATGTGCATGATTGAATTTACATCAATATTAGTACATCATGAGTAGAGTAAAAACCAATATAATAAATATCTAGGAAAAAGAATCCATGGTGATTGAGATTAGAAATTGAGGTTGAAGCTATCATGACATCTCCCACCCCTTATAAGGAGTTTCTCTTGGATGTCACCTAATTATGTGGGTACTAAGCCTAAAGTGGTGCTACATCCTCCCAATTAGTGAATCATTAAACATATATGTCCCATTGGACCCTTACATAGTATAGGTTTCATCCTTAAAGGGTTATATTTTGACACTCTAAAATATTAATAGGTTCTAAATAAACTTGCCGTTCCTCCACCACCTACAAGGAAGACCAAACCAAAACATGTGGCATAGTCTAACTATATTTTCATAGAATTAGAACATGGAAAACATCATGAAATTGTGATAGATTAATGTCATTTCAAGTTCTTAGTATACTATAACAACCTTCTATAGGATATTTAAGGGAACCGCCAAACACTCTTACAAGATCAAACATGCAAAAAAACCTTGACATAAATATAAATTTTTTAATCCAACCATTTGATATTGTTGTAACTATTATGAAATATTTTTATTCTTATAGTAATTTTAAAATAAAAACCACCTAATGTTCCATATCATGCATTAATGAAAATCCAATGGAAACTTAGTCCTCCAAGTGGTCCTAATTACAGTGAACCTTACAATCCCTATCATACAAGGCCTCAAACGGCACCACATGGATAGGGTTGTTGTAACTATTCTTATATGTGAATTCCACTAGGCAGAGGTAGTAATATAAATGGTACTAATGATAAATAAGATACATATCAACATATATTTCATAATTTGCTTTACCCGCTCAGTCTACCATCACTATGAGGATGATAGCTAGTTATAAAATTTTGCATAGTTCCTAATGTTTTCTATAGGGTGGTAAAAAATTAGGAGGTGTATACATGATTTTGGTTTGATATTCTCATCCAAGGTTTATTGTGAAATTTTAATATGTAATCCAATGAATATTATTGTAATTTTCATGGAATTTTAGGTGGTTTTTGTGATTTAAATGTGTGCCACCTTGGTTAATTTTTTCATTGTCACCATGTTGGCATAATGATGATACATAGACATAGGGAGACCATCAATAAATTTAATGGAAATGGTGTGTCATTTCTACTTGAAAATATCATCATAATATATGATCCCTATTATATGGTGATGTTATGCTTTGATGTATTGATTAAAACCACTTGGAATTAAAATATGTTATGTCTTTCCATATACTAGGACAAAAATATAACTGACAAAGCTTGGTCTAGATCTTCTTCTCCTTTAGATGAATAAAATAAGGGGATAAATGGGAATTTGAAACTATAAAATGTCATATAATTCCCTCTAATATTATACATAAATTCACCCTTTATGTCATAAGAGATCATTCGACTAAAGGTAAAATTGTAAAAAAATCACAATATTGCCCATTATGAGTTCATTTGTCCTCTCACCTCCTAGTAAATTTTTTTTATGTGACTAAATGAATTCACTCTTGGTCCTAATCAATTAGTTTATATCACCTCCTAATAAATTTTATAGTGGCCTTATTTTTACCTATATCAATATGATATTAACATTATCACTCTATCTAATGTTTTTCTTGGGTGTTAAGGTTTGGATACGATAAAATTTCCTAGGGGATTAAAATGTTAGTCATCAATATGAAGTGTTGACTAATCAAATTATGGTGTTACCACATGAGATCATGAAAAAATGATGAAAAATCTATGTTGTGGGTGGGATATTTGAGCTCATAGTTTTTGAGATTTCATGACTCATATTCAGTCACCTTGAGACATTCTATAAGGGTGGATTTGATGCCTTACTTTTAGGCATATATGCATATGAAAATTTCCTATGTAGGATCATGAACTATAAAGATGGGTGCACTAGTAAGGCACTCATTCATAGTCATAAATATCCTCTCACATTCATATATCTAGATAAACTTTTTCCCTTTCCTCTAAAACAAAGTGATGTCCTGAGCTATACATGAAATGTTTTTCGTGAAATTAAAATAATAACTTTGTAATATATTAAAACTACACACTTTATTCATATATGTAGGTGTTGGATACTGTATAATCATTCCAATGTTTTATGGATCTATAGATATTCCCTAGGCTAAAATGATAGGGACCAATTATTGTATATCTATCTAAAAGAAAGAACACTTGGAAAAACTACCATATAGATGATGCTCTCAAAGACATTGAAGATCCTTTTGTATCTATTCCTCAAGTTCCTCTAGTGCATCATAGAAAATAATAATATCATCTAGAAATATAAAGATAAATTAATATAGATAATAATGAAATTTATTTTTCATGAGGCTCATAAGTACTATTCATACATTTTTTAGCCTAAAAATTACCACTATAAATTTTTAGTGGCCATACCACATCCTGAAGGAAGTATTATCGATGTCTGCTTCTACTATCCTGAATTAGTGGTATTCCAACTTGAGATTAAGTTTATAGGAAGACCTTGGATCCCTTGAATTAATACAAAAAAAAAACATGATCTAAGATAAAGGACACTAGATTTTGATGGTCACTTTACTCATATGTCATTAATTGATGCTAAGACATAATGAGCCATCTTTATTATTGATAAATATCATAGGATAAACCTAAGGAGAGACATTGAGATGTATTTGGAACTTTTTAAATATTTATTGTAGTTGAATATTTATATCACTAAGGTTAATCATTGTCATCATGTATTAAGCCTTGGAGATCAACTCTATTCTGGGTACAAGATCAATAGTGAAATCAATATCACACTAAGGAGCATGACTAAGAACTCATTAGGAAAGACATATGAAAACTCACCAAAAATATGAAATAATAAAATATAGGAATATAAATATCATCCTAAAATATATAATTGACTCTAATAATATAAAATTAACATACCTTGTGCATGTTTTGCCTAAGCTACACTATGAAAATCATGTGTATGAAACTAGTCTTTGAAGGCTAGATATAACCCTATATGTAACTATACCATAATAACACTCGATGATATTGAAATAATAATAAATAATATATGTTTGGGTCTTTAAATACTCCATTACCAAGTCTATATCATAAAACACCAATGGTAAAAGGTGTAAATCCAAAGTGTTATGAGACAATCCTAAATCTAGCATACAATAATAAATTATTGATTTGATGGTCTTCAAAGTCTCACTAGCAATTTAAAACACCAAATGGGTTAACTATATAGAATCCACTAGATTATAATAGTTTACTAATGAGGTTGAAATTAAAAAATATAACGCACTAGGTTAAAAAGTAAATAATACCAACATTTTGATGATATCATCTATTATCTCTACTATTGTGGCCTAATGCTTGGTTTGAGAGTCATATACTATGGTATAAATTATTATATATTATCCAATATATCTTTTCAGACCCTACTTATCTCTAGAATAGAATATCCATAGTCCTTTAAGATAAATCTGTAGTATAGTGAGGTCCCCTAAAAGTATAACACCCACTCCCTTGTGCCAAGCCTAAAGAAGACCCAAAAGTAAACTCATCTCTATTGGCATCCCCTTGCCTAGGTTAATGAGTATAAGTAGTTTCTTGTCCTTTCCTCTATTCATGAGGTATGTATACCTATCCTTGGGATAATATTTGAACTAATCCTACTCTCTTTTGGTTCCTTTATAGATCTCATGGGGGGTATTACT
>JARHVA010005165.1:1265000-1294670 GCA_037957365.1 Torreya grandis
TATGCATGAATCCTTTCTTCAAAAAGTTTCAAAAATAAATATAGGAAAAACATAATTTTTAATGTTTTAAATAACAAGTCATTGACACATAACATGTCGATGTGTGGTGGATATGCACTCCAATTTCAATTTTCATATTCTAGAATTAATTTAAGGGGTTATGATATAGACTTATGTTCATTATACTATTTAGATTCATAATACATGGTTATAAATGGGGCATGATACAGATTCATGTAGACACATATACATTATCTATGAACATGGTAAGGGAATGGAAGACATCCATTATCTTCTTAATGTGCATTTTAGAACCTAATTACATTTAAATCATTATAAATATTTAGTGGTCAATTTAATTCTAATAACATAGTATATAACTTGGATATTACTGTTCACTCTAAACTTATGTGATTGAATCCATTTTAGATTCTAATCTATTTCATGTCTTGGGGTTACAATGACCAATTGAAGTAAAATGAGGTTTTAACATTACTTAATGGGTGTCATTATTATTCAACAAGTTTGGATTGAATTAACACCAATCTTTCTAAATGGTTTAACTAAGAAACCATCTTCAACATGTTCTTTTTGAGAGGTACCAATTCTTCAATGCTTCAAATAAGCATCATCCTAAAGAAAATTCACAAAAGAATAATATCAATTTTAAACATGCATATGTATTCCTTCCATAATTTTTTATAAAATTTTCATTTCAAAGTTAAAAAAATTACAAATTTTCAAATTCAAATGAATTTTAAAATGATTTAAAAGTTTAAATAGTTTTTAAAATTTCAAATTCAAGCATTTTTTAAATTTCAATTTTTAAAAGGAATAAATTAACTAATCTTTGTGTTATCAAGGCTTACCAAATCATATGCTACCTTTTACGATTGAAGTAACAACTCAAAGACAAAGTGTGTTTTACCCATTAAGATATACACTTTTATTTAATCTAATAATTTCATTTCTAAACTAAAGGGGAGGGAAGGTAAGAGGTAGGGGAGGTGAATGTAGTAATTACTAGCATACGTATCTTATATAAATCTATGTAAAATACATTGATAGATAACATTCTTGAGGTACTTATAATTCAATATGATATAGGTACCTCTATAATGATATATATCCATGTATTTTACATAGATTTATCTAAGATATGTATACTAGTTTTATATTGTTGGACTTCAAATAATTAAATGCTAACATTCTCATGCCATTATAGCTCCCAACCACCTACCCTAGATGCCATTTTAGGAACACCTATCTATGTAAAAATATGGCCATGAGTACTTGATAATGTCTAATTTATCTATTTTAATCCTTAATGTAATTATGCACTTAATCATTACCTATTTTGATACCATACTCTATCCTAAGCATATGTAAATACCTATTTTTCCTCAAAACCATCATTTGTCACATAGAAAAAAAATGATTGCTAAAACCATTGGTAGGCTTTGTTTTAGACCCATAGGAATGCAAGGTAAATTTTAAGTTATGAGGTGATCATGTCCTCATATTTATTTGTAGTCCACATTATAAAAATAGTCATATTTTCAAATGAAACCCTCCCTTAGGTTGGTCTTCATATTCTCAAGATTTATAGCACATGGTCATCCCCGTAGAATTTTTATAAAGGAACATTAAATTCAATTATTGTATAACTTTGAAACATTAAATTTAGAGGCTTATTACACAAGTGCACATTAAGCAAAATTTCCATTTTCTTTCCAAATCAAGTTCCAAGCCTCTCAAGCATTCCTCAACCAAATCTCAGTTCATTTTTATGTAGCATTCCTTAACATGATCAACTATTCAATAGGATTTTATATGAATCCATGTATTCAAATTATCAATTATACACAAATCACTTAAGTGGGATAACTGAATTGAGGTTTGATGCCCATTTGGAGTATTGGTATGTAGGTAGTGCTTAACACAATGAGGTGTTAAGGTATACAAAAAATTCAATAATTAAACCATCATTATTTATTCATATGATTTATCTCCTCATGTCACATAAGATAGGGTTTTAAAATTCAAAAATTTATATGTTGGTCTCTCATGCACTAAAGAAGAAATTTATCAGACACATGCATATTTTACATAGTTGCACATGACTATGCCCTAGTTTTCAACATTCCTTAAAAGGATAGAAACAATAGCCTAGGGTAACAGTTCCCATCACTATTGACCTTATTGGGAATACCCATCACTAATACATCTCAAAAACATCTTCTAGGAATATTCCAAATTTTCATCTTTGTCACTATTTATGCAATTTTATAGTCAACATAGTCAACCAAATGCATCAACAATATAAGCACATCTCTCTTTTTCATAGTTTAGTCTTGTTCACATTCACTTTGTCTCATTAATTCTAATTAAGGAATTTGATACAATGGTTGAATAAGGAGGTAATGAAATACATGACATGAATCCATGGGAATTAGAAGAGGTTGTTATATGGAAAATCAATTTCAATGACATGGAGGGTTTGGTCTGTGACAGGGCAAACCATGATGTCCAAGTGAATAGTACTAGTTGATTCTCACTATCCGTTTTCATATGCCTTAATGGTGGTGATGTTGGCTTCCAATGCCAATTCAAAGTACCCAAGGTGTTTGTATAAATATAATATGGAAATTTTAAACCTTAATCCACTATCTATGAGTACCTATTTAATTTTTTCTTGGTAATGATTTCCTCAATGTAGATGAACAAGTTGTGTGATGGTCCTATTAATTAAAGGTAATTGTGGTCAAATATGAGTTGTTGACCCAAGGAAAAAAGTACCAAGAGTATTTTAAATTATGAAATATCAATTTTAGTAAGGACCTTTGATTGTTAAACAACTATATATAATACATCCTTATGAATAATTATTATTTTAAGAAGATCCAAGATAGATATCTAAGTAGGAATATTTTCAATTTGTTCAATAAAGTGATATTATTCCCTAGCTATAGAGGCAAATGATCCTTAGAAAGTGTGTTTGGAGGGTATTTAAAAATATGGACCTTGAATAGTAGCCTTGGTGTGTTTATTAGTAAAAACACAATCTCAAGCTTCAATTTTAATTGTGGTGATATGATGATCAATAATCTAGCCAATGCCATTATCCTAATTATATCAGCATCTACAATAATCAAAATGGATGGAATGAGTTTTTTAACCTTAGATTTGAACTTTTCTCTTTTAGATTCTATTTTTAATGATTTTGATCATATTTTAGGAATGAATCCTCGAATATACACATTTTTAAATCTTGGATGATAAAGCATTTATATTTAATTCAATTTCATCATGATCTAATAATATTTGAACATACTATTTAAGATTCATGCATATGTTTATATAATGACCTTTTATCTTATGAGAATTATAATATTCATCCTCCTTGTACCACTTTGGGTTAGGTTGATTCTCATAAAATGGATGTATAAAAGGATATAAAATCATATTTATTGTAACAAGTTTTCAGAAGACATTACCCAAGGGTTTTCTAAGAGGAGTGAATGTCCTTTTTTGGTATTATTTCTTAGGTGATGTCTAATATAAGGTAACTGTTGGAGTGGGCTTAACATTTTTTTACATTCTTTGACTCTATTACATTACCTCCCACAACAATATTATTTTTACTAAATAAAATTAGGTTTTTAGTATGTGATTTAATTTGATTAGGAGAATCCTTAGAAAATAATTTTACCAAACCATTTAAAACATGGGATTTCACAACTTGCACAACTTTTTATTTATTTTCTTCAAACTTGTTTTCACATTATAGTTACAAATGGAAATCCATTTCTTATTTTAATTTCACAACAAATATGTTGACTAGTTATATTTGAGGAATGAAATAAGGGAATTTATTGGCTAAACCCCACCGTCATTACAAAAATCAAGAGAAACTTTCAATATTTTATTGATTTGTGTTATAGATGTCCATAATGGTTATCTCATGATCGAAATTATATGAAAAGTGTCACATAAATAGTTAAAACAAGTCAAAAAATGTAGTTATGGACCTTTTAGGTAGATTTAGGAACCATCCTAGTGCTTGACCACCCAATCTTCTACATAATAGTCAAATTTAAAAATGTCAGTGTAGGTGATCTCTTAGTATGCCATAAAAAAATCCAAAAATTGTTATAATGGATTGCACTTTCCTTTATAATTTAATATTTGGGTGGATTAAAATGGGAAGAAAGGGAATATTTAGTATGTATTTTTTGAATGCACAGGGACAAATCTCCTAAAACATAGATTTCTTGCTTTTACCGCCTACTTATAGCCCTTGAATAATGCCTTTCATATCTCATTATTCTTGAGTGTATGGTGTAATTTGAATTGATATGAATGGAAGTGTATTGTTTTTGAATTTGGGGGTCATAAAGACCCAACATTATATTTATGATTCATATAAATTTTTTATTAGATTGTAAATTTTCATAAATCTAGTAGTTGGATTATGGGTTTCTAGAGTCTATATTTGTATTGGTTTTTCTGTTGGTTTAATTACAACTATTTTTTTTTTTTAATTCAATAGAGTTGAGATTAGAATCTTAAATGGAAATTAATTATCAAACTTGTTGAATTTAGTTAGTCACAACATGGTTTAGGTCTTCATGGGATTGTTCTCTTTAAGCTAATTTACCTTTCTATCTTGGTCCTATTATATATTATTTCTTGAGGTTAAATTATTTGGACCTTAGAAATTTTTATATTTTGTGTGAATGAGATTATTTATATCATCTAAGGTGTAGCCAAGAGGAAAATGGGATCCTACCTTTAATAGTCATAAATAGATCATCTTTATTTTAAAAGTAGTGCCGTTCAAAGTGAGAACTTCCTTGATTGATTTTAAATATTTAATAGTTTCTAGTTTCATTTGCATAATATATCTAGTTAGCTTCACTATCGGTATTACCCTCCTATTCTTGTTCAAATGAGAATATATTGTTACCAAACTTCACATCCATGGTTGGATTATAATTATCTTGTATCCTAGTAATAAACATCATGGACATTGGATTTTATTTGATTGGTTAAATTAACTGATGTAACTAAGCCAAACTAATCCATTTAATATGATAATTTGATTTGTATTTTGGACTTAGCTCAGACTCAAGTTAGATTGGGTTTAATAACCTAAATTAGATTTGAATTGGAATGTTAGATTTGTTTTGGTTCAGTCAAGTGGATTGGATGGATGTGATGATTGGAATTTAATATTAGATATATGTTAGATTTAAATTAGTTTCAATAACCTTATTTTAATAAATCACATAAAAGAGTTTTATTGATTTGACTGGATAAATTTGATTATCTAGATTTGTGTTGCCTAGTTTTAGCTAGATTTAGTTAATTTGGTTATTTTAAATTGGATGTTTTTAGATGTTTAACTTCTTTAACTAGTTTTAATTTAGATTAGGTATAATAATATCTTATTACATGTGGAATTAATCAAATCACCAAGTACAACCTACATTATTCAATTAGGTATGCAATCATCTAGTGTAACACTTATTTACCTTATAATCTTATGGGTATGTGGTGGGTGATTTTTAGGAATGTTGTGTTCCATGGACCATTGTTTAATATAAATCCAATATTTATTAATCTAGGCTAAAGCGTGATGTTATAAGCATTCCCCATATATACATTTTAAAATGTTGAGGTATAAATCCATGATGCAAAGGTATTATCGAGGGATAAGGTATAGAGGATGAAATCCCCTCACTTAACAGTAATGGTAAAAGAGATGATCAGTTAGCCAATAATGAAAAATTAATAATAATTTATATACCCCATTAGAACATGGGGTTTGTCTCTACACTTGGTGGTGAATTCCAAGTTGTAAGACCCTTAAAAGATGGAGATAAAAGAGGCACATGTTATTTATAAATCCCAAGTTTGCCTTGCAATACGAGGGAATATCATACATGACTTCTGACTGGGATTCGACAAAAATTCATACATAAATTATAATTCCTAAGTTCACCTTATAGTAATAAGGAAGATCATGCATGACCTAAATCTACAAACACACACAAGATAATGTTAAACAAATCTAAATAATTAAATATTATTTCTTTAGATTAAACACTTAAACACATATGTTTTGGGGGTTGGTAATTGGTCATTATCTATGAAAATTATGAAAACTCAATTAATATTTTGTTTTAAATGTCTTTAGTAAACATGAAAAACCTAAAAAGGATAATTTAAAGTATATAAACATGTAGACATAGTTCAATAGAACACAAACACCAATCCAATAATCATATATGTTATGAGGAGTAAAAATGTTGTGACGTATATGTAGACCAAAAACTAAGAATATAAAAACAAATAGGATTATATGATAAACCTAGAATCATATACATAATTATACATGATATATACATTGTAAGTATCAAATATGACATGGTCCCTATGCTAAGAGTACACATAATAGACAAGCAAATAGAAGTACAAACAAGGAACAAAGAATCAAATTTGAAATTTTTTAAGATGAAAACATCATGATGCTTTAAGGAGGGTCAAAATTGAAAAATGATTAATAGAGTCACAATAATGATACTTTATAGGACATAGATGTCAATATGTAGGACAAAGATGATGGGATTAGAGGCACACAAAATTTTAGGTAAAAACAATAAATTAAAATGTAAATTTATCTAATAAGCTCATAAAATATGACTAGATAAACCTAAGACATCTAAACATAAAAATTATGAAAAATATTATGGGATTGTGTGGTCTCATAGGATTTGCCAAAATTTATACCATAGTGCAAACTATTAACATGCATTATAAATGAAAAAAAGACTTACTATGCTAAAAAAATTCACTATGAATACCTTTGATGAGTAAAGAGATGGATAGAATCAATACCTTCACCTAACAATTGGAAAAGTGACCCTATTGATGTTTAGATTTTGCTCAATTTCTTCTTGGATGGTGTTGAGTTTTATGGAGACAACGTGATCAAATGTGTAGCACCTCCCCTTATTAACTAGATGTTTTTTTATTGATGCTTGATGGCTTGGATGCATGATTTTTAAATTAAAGAGGTAGAGTATTGTTAGGATAAGTGATCTTGTTCAAAAATGAGGAGCGAGCTTCAATTTAAAATTTTTAATGAATAATGTTGACCATTCGTCTTGTTCTAAGATCAATGGTTAAAAATTAGTCCTCCTCATCATTGAATGAAGGAGGTTTAGAAATGAATATAGGGAGTTAAGTGTGTAAGGAAATGAATTTATGAAGAGTGGCTAAATTTAACTTTTTGTCCCTTCACTTGGACATTTTATATTTTCCTTAGAATTTGTTGATTGAGATAACAATTTGAATTCTTTTAATGATAAGTGGGTGATGATGTCACCAATTTGAGATGACTATTTGATTTTTGATTTTGGATAATTATGTAAACTACATTATCCATGGATTTTTTGATGTAGGCTTAATTAGATAACTTCACATGTTCTGTTAAGTAATTAAGCTTGATTTAGCATTTGTGGGATTTTTCAAGGTTCATTATGCAATTAGATTGATAGACTAATTGATTAGGGGAAACATAAAATAGTTGCATGATGTTTAAGGATGCATAGGATAAAATTAAGGTTATTATATAGTGCGATAATGTGATTATAGATAAGATATCAAAATTTTAGATGAAAATTATAATCATATTAATGATTGGGGCTAGGTTTTAATATGTAAAATAAAATGAATAGTGTTATCGGTGTGTATTATATGAAGGTTTTATGTATGGAGAAAATTAAAATAATCTTTTATTTAATTTTAAGTTCAAGCTATATATAAATTATTATATCCCATAATTAGTTGGTGTTAATCTAGTTGTTTTGTAGGTGTGATTGTTGACAAAAAGTTATACTGAATAGCTTCAAAACTAAAAACACATGATTTATAATTTTAATTTTTGGATGCCTAAAATTAAAAAAAAAATAAACAATATTAAACAAATTTTTTATAAATAAATTATTATGCCACATTTGTGTACAATCATTTATAAATAAGAAAGGCTAAAACTAGCCAATTACAATATAACTTACATTATATGAAAATACCAAAAGTGAAAACTAAATTAAGACATTTAATTAAATACTACGTAAAATAAAAATATAATATTAAGAATATACTTTAAGATTAAAATATTAACTCAATGATAATATATACACATCATGCAATAAGTTATTTCATAAATTAAGCAAACATGCACACTCACATGCACACTAGAAAAGTTAGGCACCCCAAATAAATAGAAAATAGGAGACTTATTAAAATATAATTAAGTTAAATAAACTCTAAAAAATATTTTTCACTTCTTTGGGATGAATGTAAAAATGTTTGATTTTAGTTAAGTACACATTCAATGAAGTGCACTAACTGACACTTCTAGACATTTTTAGGAAGTTTCCAAACAGTATTTAAATTTGACAAAATAATTAATATATGAAAAAATTTAAATAAATAAATAAATAACCAAGTAATTTAAATCAAAAATCAACTATCAAGTACCGACATTAGCATTTTACTCAATAGTTTCAACACCGGGGTGGTATAAATGAGGTGTCTAAAATGAGGAATATATTGATGAAACCATCATAGTAGAAAAATGGGAGAGATTAATTAATATTGGAGGAGAAATTTGAGGATAAATGAAACAAGTAGAATACAACATCCATATTGTTTTGGGTAAATAATAATATTACTCTAGGTAAAATTAAAAACCTTGGTTTTTACTAATTTTAGTTAAACATAAATTATTATTTTTAATTATTAATAAAGTAGGGTTTACAATGTTTATATAAAATATTATTTGAAATTTTTGTAATGAATATAAAAATATAGCTAAATTCAATATAATGGGAAACAATTAGATATATTTTTTTAAAATATTGTAATTAAGTGAAACATTAGAAAATGTAGTTAAATTAAAAAATAGTGAAAATAAAAAAAAAATTAAAGGAAAATTTAGGGAAAATTAGATAGAAATCGTATAAAATAAGGAAAACTAGACCATAATAAATAAATTATGTTAAATATAATAATTTTTTTTAAAAATATGGAAATTAGGGAAAATGATCGTATTCTAATCATTTAAATGATATAATACAAGGACTATGATATGTTTACAATGATCACGATGATATTAAAACTATTTGATTGAGTTAATCATATGATTATTCATGATATACATTTCCTACTCTTTACAAAAGATTTGACTTAAATTGGATGTTACCTTCCTAAACATCAATCTTATCCATCTTTAATCTAATAAATTTTTTTATCCATACCCAAAATACCATATGCTTTTTAGATCAATTTTAGGGATTACAAGACCTTTTCTAATAAAACATTTACTCATAAAACCAAATAAGCCTGGATTTGTGGTAGAAAGCATCAAGGCATCTATCAACATACTTTAATCAAAACCAACTACCAAAAAGTATCAAAAATACATCAACTTATCAATAAAGAACAAAATTTACAAAAGCATTAAATTAAAAATTAATACATTTCACCCTTATTTACTTTATTGTGTAAGTGAAGTATCCTAGATTGAGGACTATATATAAAACATCTTTTTTTTACTTCTTACCACTATTTATTCTTATGATTTAATCAAAGAACCTATATCTAAACTTAGAGAGATACACCTACCCAAAGAAAAGCTTCTATAAGCCTTATTTATGCTAACTAAATCCCTATTAATATTCATATCTGATCCAACAACCCCCAAAAAATGAGGTGGAGACGCAAAATGAACCAAAGCTACTGTAGATTTCTCCTTGTTAAGGACTTTTGGAATAACTTGTAAAGGTAAAATAGGATCATTTTCTAGAAACACTATGAGAAGCTCTTCACTTTCCTCATTTCACCATGAAGAGGACATTTTAGCTTGGAAATTTGGCATGAATAAAAAAATGACCAATTTTGTAGTAATTATGACCTATCAAGTAAAGGTTTATGATCAACATCTACATTTAACTTTGAACTCAATCATTTAAAGAAATTATTGGGAAATATATAAATAGACAAGAGCCCTGGTAAAATTTCTTCATGAAAAATTCAAATAAGAAGCACCAATTTATAGTAATTCCCCCAGGGATTTCCTAATAACTGCAAGCCTAGAGTCTGATAGAAAATAGAGACAAAGATAAGGTACCTACACCCATATGGGTTTCAAATAGAGTTTTTTAGCTAAAGGATTAAAAGTTGGAAACTAGAGTTTCAATAGAAGGTGATGCTAATCAAAGCTCCAAGATTTGGTTTGTTAGATCTTATCATAATTTGTAGGAGAATGAAAAAAAATAATAAAAAATATTCTTACATAGGGATATAAACCTAAATTACCTTTTAACATCAGTCACCATAAATCATAAATCCACTAAGTAATACCATGAAGGTTAGGCAAAATTAATATTTAACCTACACACTAAACCCCTTTCTACATACCAATCTTTACTTTCAAGAGCCTCCTACATGGATTCCTTATAAAAAATAACTATGGGTGAAGCCTTTGCAGTGCCTAAGAACCTTAAGTGATTTCTATGACAAACCATTTGGCTAAATGAAGGACTAACTACTCATAATTATTCATGAGAGGGAAATACAACTGCCCTAGACATTTTTTTTAGCCCTCACAGTCACCTTCTTTAGCTCACCTTTAACCCCAACATCTACATCATCAGTCATTGTTGCCCCCATACTTGTTGACACTTCTGATTGTCCATCATTACATATAAAAACTTATATGTTGTCCTTTATCTAAGGCTATATAATACGAAAGTGCATATTTCTATCACCATCATGGTTGATCGTAAAGTCTTTTGGGTGAAGATTAGCCCTAGTAGTGGAAGGACACAAAAATTTCATCATGAGAAAGAAAATGTTGGGAAAATATATTTTTAAAATAGACCCAAAAAGGATGAATTTTTGTAACTAAAATGCCCAAAATAGTAGTGAATAGTATCCCTAACCATGGACTGTGGACTTATCTCATCACATTGAACATAGATTTTAGGCCACATGCTGACCCCTGCCAAATTGAACACTGAGTCAGTAGCCCATTACATTGTGAATATTTTCATGAATAACCCACCATAACTTAGTGTTATAATTATTCTAAAAATTGGTCACCCCAGTGAATGGACCTTGAGTTCTCCCACTTCTAACACTGAACTCACTCACCGCTAGGATATCATTATTGGGTTTTCCAAAATAACATATGTTACTTAATGTTTTTTCCTCATATTCAATAACTCTATGATGAACCTAATATCTATATTTTTTTAAAGATGAATAATTAATTAATTTAAAAAAAACATAATATTTCATTACCTATATTCCATCTGTCACCCTTTGATTGAATGGTATTTTATCCATCAAACCCTCTACCACTTATATATTTATGACTATTATGGTGATACATGGTCAAATCACCACTTATAATATTAAATATCTTAAAGAATCACGTGATATTCATTGACCATAAATATCTAAACCAGTAACAAAATAAGGGCACTAGCACCAAGTCTCTCCAAGAGTCTGGTAGGCAGAGAGAAGAGTGGAAAATATGATACCAAAATATTGTGCTATTTATATATCTAAAAAATTAAAATTTAAATAATTCTCCATCAAATAATGATATCTAAACTTTGTGTTGCTATATACCCAAACATAAAAAGTCTAACCAACACTAGACCACTAGATAATACTATGTCCAAACATACAAATTTGTTAGCAATGAGTCTAAAAATATCAACATTCAATTATTAAAAAAGGCCAAAACATTTCATCAACATTCAAATTTAAACAGTGTAACATATACATTAATAAAATAAACTAAACCTTGTGTTAAGTCTATATTCAAACTTCAAATTTCTAGTAACCATAACACACTTGAATGATAATTATCTCTCCAAAAGTAACAATTGCATTTTTCAAAACAAAAATTAAGTGTTTACAATATTAAATTTCCAAATTAATAAAAATATATAATTTAAGTTATTTTCAACAAAAAAATGATATTAAATATCAATGATACCACACATTGCCAGAAATTTGTATACATGACTAAAATCCTAGAAATGTATAATATAATGCCATCATTATTAGTGTAGAATAAGATCATGTGCAATTTTATTTTGGATATCACATTGGGAAACATGATGTTATGTGAAATTTGATCTATCATATTAAACATGCTCACACATTATGTAGTAAAATTGATTAAGCCATGTGATCAATCTCTTTAACTTACATTTTTTATAAAAGAGTCCTATAATTTTTCATAAATATTGGTAAAAATAATAGTATATGATCCATATTTGTAACATAAATGCTATGATAAATTCCATGGAAAATGATTGAGATAACATTTCCAAATAATTGATGGCATGAAATAAAAATAAAAATTTGTTAAATTAATGGCATGTTGTTGGAATCTCAAGTTTTTGACCACTAGAATCCTTGTAATGCTTTAGCATTTTGTTCCTAAATTTTACACATGGATAAGAAATTCATAAATAAGGCACTATAATTCATAATTATTAATTTTAATATCTCCATTTTCTATTATTATAATCATTACATTACCTTCTTGATTTCTCCATAGTAATATTGCCTAGTTGTTTAGTGGAGAATCATTTTTGGTTTTATAAAGAAAAAGGTGGTATAAATATCCAAGAATAGGTAACTAGTCTCATAAGATAAAGAAATTAAATTTAATGTTACTTTTTACCTCATAAAAGGCTCTAAATAAATAAAAATATAATTTGAACATCATATGCAGAGGACCATTTATCCTACAACTAGGAATCATTTAGGTCTAAAAAATCTTAAAATTGATTCACAACACTAAAATAGATGCTCAGTTATGTAAAGTTTCTTTTAAATGTATAAGTATAGAACATAACATAATGAAAAATATAATCACTTGAAAATATACAAGCAGATGTTTCCAAATTGATTAATATTTGGAAGGTAGCAATCTGTTTCAAATTTCACTTGAAGTTTCTTGAAAGGACATTTTGTTGTAAAACAAAAAAATATATTATAAACCAAACCATCATAGATAATATCTTTCCCACCATTTATTTTACCAACCCAAGAGAACATGTTATTATCCTTTGGAAATGTTTAGACTCTAGGATCACCACTTATCTGTGCATCTGAGTATAATTTAAGGTTAACCTATTAAATAAATTTATCAATCACCAAATAATAATTTCATGGTAACATAAAAATTGTATAAATATTTCACATAAAACTCAAGAAATACATATATATTGAACATGTGGGAGAAAACTAAATTAAAAATAACTAAAATGCATTGAGCATATATAGTAAATGTAAGAAAAACATATGTGAAACTAGGAAACTAAGAGATTACTCAATCAAGTTATAATAAATTTAGACAAAATTCATGAATAAAAGAATGTGTAGAGTATACCCTCTTTCCATTGTGACAAAAAATTCCATCTTCCCCATGAGAGATGCACATTTAGGATTAAAAAACTATGTGTAATGTAACAAACATCAGTAAGGAATCCCTCGTCTTATTCTTAGGTTTAAAATAAAAATAAAAAATTATTTTATTGTGTTGTTTATTTGGAATTATTTCTTGGCCCAACCTCAAAAAAAAATTGTAGTAGCATTATATAAATCAATAAAATAAAAGCTCCAAAAAAAACTTGATATCATCGTAACACAAATTTAAAATAGTCTTCCATATAAAAAAGAGCAAGGAAACATGTATATGTACAAACCTAATTTAATTTATATTCATAGGAATAATATACAACAAAAAAAATAAAATAAAAGAGAGGGTGTTAAGAGATTTTGTATCATCAATGACATAAGCTTGGACTGCAACCTAGTCAAAACATAAAAACAAAGTTCATAAAAAACCTAGCCGACAAATAAATTTTACACTATAATTATATTTAATCCTATATTTCCAAAATAAACCCTACACTATATTATAGTAAACCATTTAAATTCTTTTTGGTTATTTGATAATTTAGTAACTAAACAATTCAGGTTTTTATGTATAAAATCTGCATCAAATCGACCCACGATAAGTAAAAATATAAATTATGCACCTCAAATAAAACCTTTTACTAACTCATTCCAAACTAAAACCCATTTTATTTTATATCTCACTAAATGATTCACATTTATTTTAATGAAACTAATCAAAACAATAAATGCTAAATTGAGTGTTTTAACAAAATCAATCAAAACAATGTACACATTATTAACTTTTTTACCAAAATAAATATAAATAAAAGACACCCAATTAACTTTATTAAAAAAAGGAATAAAAATTAAAATAATTTATAATATTAGACAATTAATATGGGAACATCTAGTCTGGCACACAATTCTTCCCACATTTATAGTACAACTTTCCTAAAATAATCATATCAATCTTTGATTAGGTGTGTGGATTGTAATGACAATACTCTTCACAGGAGAAGAAAGCATGAACCTCTCCACTATTGAAAAAAAAACTTCATTGAAGCAAATATACAATCATTCCACACAATTTCTCATAGTTATAAAATTTAAAACCAATACCATTTTTAGAGATTTAAACTTTCAAAATTGCTATGAGAGATTAAATATTTTTACAAGTACTCTGACATAATTCTCACTTGAAGGAGATAATAATTTAGATAAAATTTTAGAGAAGTCTAAGACCCCATGTGACCTCATGATATGAATATCCAGGATTAAACTATCTTCACTACTCTTTACAACCTTATAAATCCAAGCCAAAAAAGCCTCATAAATGCAAGCCTTAAAAACTAAATTGATTAAAATAAAACAAACTGATTACATAAATATTAGCTTTACTCAAATTTTCTAAAAAGGAAAGAGGTTATAATTTTTCATTATCTAATGTCATATAATCTCTAATCTGACATAGCTCAAATAGAAGTGTAAAATAACGATAAAAGAGAACCATGGAGTATTAGTGAAAAATATGAAATTTATTATAATATTTAGATTTTTTGTAAAACTAAAAAACATTAAAAAATATTAAGGATACTTCAATAATTAAGGAAAGGAGGGAAATTCAGTGTATTTTCAAAATTTATGACAAAATTACCAAAATTTTAAAACCTAAAAAGGTTGAAAATTCAAAAACATTATGAAAATAGTAATTATGGTATATTTTTAAAAATTCTTCAAATTTAGATAATATATTAATAAAATGGAGTATAATTGAAAATTTTAAAGAATATTCATCATTGCATTTGTGTTAACCCAATCTATGCCTCCTCATTCACCCAACTGCTTTCTTGATTTATTCTCCCTCATCCACCCACCTATTTTTATCACCTTCTCTCTCTAGTGAAATATTTACCTCTACCCAAAAACCACATAATAATCCTTCTTTTTTGTTTGGGGTTCATTGTGTGTTATTTTACTCCACCATAGAACTTATCAATTGATTAGTTTAAATTGAGAAATAATTATAGAAAATATAATCTTGTCAACCTAATTTCAATATCCTAAAGTGATTTTTCACTTAAAATCTGTTAATTAACTTCCTAATTTAACCAATTACTTCAATCATTCAATGGAGATGCAATATGAGACAATCAAGCCCCACCAACTTAATTAATCAATACATATGTGAAGAAATCAACATTATTAAGTAGTACACTATTTAATCAAAACTAAATTTGAACATTGATATTGATATCTCAAAATATTTAATATAGACGTATTTAATATTTTTCCTATTATATTTTTGATATATAATATAATAGATTTTAATATATTATATATTAATATATTTAATATATAAAATAAAATATAAATTTAATATATAAAATGTATATTTAAATACATAATATATTATATATAATATTAAATAAATTATATAAAATTAACTATCAACCTGTTGTCATAATTTTTGAAAACGATAAAAAATGGTGAAATATTTAATTTTAAAAAATGGCTATTTTTTAAAAAAAAATCACCCAAAAATGCCATAAATTTCAAAAAATTCAAAAAATAAAATTGATGGATTTTTCCATTTTTATCTTGAAGTGTTTTAAAAGTCCATTTGAATCCTCTATGCAAAAAGCCACTTGCACCCCCTGTACTTAAAAAAATTATTTCAAATTTTGTGAGTTGCATGAACACACTTTCTTTTTTCACAAATTGTGCAAATTGTAAAAACATTTTTGGCCTCCATGAAAATTTAAAAATATTTTTCACCTTTTGTTCAATTTGCAAATTTATTTTGATTTTTCATGCAATTTGTGAAAAAAAAAAAATGGTTCCCATGCAAATTTCAACTACTATGATTAATAAACTTTCGACTTTCCCATCCATGCAATTTTTAAATTTCTCTCTCCACTCCCATGCAACTACTATGATTATATCCCCAAACTGTGGAAGTGAGACTTATTCATCCCCAAAGCTTCATGTTTAAAATAAGATTATCAACATGTATATCAAGTATAATAGTTTTACAAATTCTCATGAAGTGTTCGATGAAATGACACATCAAGGAAACTACTTATGGAATGTGATGATTGCAAATTATAGAAGACATGGGTGACCTCATTAGGATTTGGCACTATTTCATCAAAATAAAATGAATGGGTATCTAACCTGATCACTTTAGTTTTTCCAGTGTACTCTCAGCCTATACTAAAATAAAATATTTGGAACAAAAATTGACATTCATGTAAGCATAATGGAAAGTGGATTTTTGTAAAACTTTGTAATTACAAGTGCCTGGATAGATATGTATGGACAAAGTGGAAGCATCCATAAGGCCTTGAAGTTTTTGACCACATGCTCAAATGAAATGTTGTCCCATATAATACAATAATCTTTTGAGATGTTTCAAGTGATATTTTCATAGGTGCTGATGGTGAAGACTTTGCGTTGCATAATTTTCCTTTAATCAGCAAGGGAGTTGGATGAGCATTCTACATTGAATGATATTTTAGGATGTTTTATGATATAAATATAGAAGAACATGTAATTAAGGTTGTATATAAAATATATCAACTCAAATATCACATATAGGCATATAAGAAATCTCTAGTGGTAATTATATATGCAATTATAATGATAAAAATTACATACATCATGTTGTGGTCTCTCATGTTGTAGTCCCCACAAAAACCATCTTTATGATATGCATTTGTGATGGTCACATAAAATTTTGGAAAAAGATGCCATCAAGGACATGATTTGTGAAGCATTTTCACTCTCATCTTGGTCCTATTAAATTCTTGGCTATTAGTGTAGGTGGCTTACTCTATTATAAAATTTCCAATGATCATTACATACAATATTTATGATGTGGTAAATTATGATATGATGGTCATGATCTATTTTCCATTTGATACTGGCACTACTGAATGAGTTCTTAAGAAAGGATATGATAAAGGGAAGCTTGAAATCAGTGACCAAAATTCACATGATACTAAGATATATGATGCATGTGTTGGTAGAATTTAACCTATCATTTCAAATAAGATCCATAGTGGACCAATAAAATTTATGATGTACAAACATGATTTTGAAATGTTGATATCTATAGATAATAAGGGGATCAATGACCTAATAGAGTTGTATTTGCTTCAAAAAAATAATGGAAAATGTATTTTTATGAGATGTCATAGTTGAAAACATCCTGGTAGATATGTATGGAAAATGTGGAAGCATCCACAAGACACATGAACTATTCGACAAAATGCCTCAAAAAATGTGGTATCATGGATCATGATGATTACAAGATATGCACAAAACTAGAATTTTGAAAAATCATTATATATCATTAAGGAATGGAATTAGGATCAAGAATAAATCATATGATGGAATTATGAAATCAAGTAGTTATGGAGGTATAACATCACATAGTGGAAGTAGAAAAGGTGTGTATCCATGCCAAAGGGAGATAAAAAAATAAAAAATATTCCAACAAATGCTACTATTATCGAATTTACTTATCACATCCATTCAGAGGTTGGGAAAAAAGGTATAATCTAAATATAATGGAAATGTTGTGTCCTTGATTCATACACTTGAAAATGGTAAAATTGTGGAGATAATCATTGATGAAGGTCTCTTGAACAAATATAATCTGATAAATTTGGTTCAGATCTGACAAGAATAAAAGAGTTGAACACTAGATCAAATAATTTAAACACAATAATATTTATTCAACATTGAATTTTATTTAAACAAACAACAATATAAATTATGAGATTTACAAAATCCTTGAATATCTCTTAAACTAATGTTAGTGTGTTATACCAACAACTAATGTAACCACGCTATCAAAAAATGCAATAATAATATAACCGTAAGTATTACTTTATGATAACTAACTCACCCATTTTATAATTACCTCTCGATAAATATGTAAAATCACACTAATAATATTACTAGATAGTAATCTATAACATTCATCCCCTTAACATTATTATCCCTAGTCACACCACCTTAATCTGAACATGGGGATTATATCATCTTGTACTACATCTAAATTATGACTTTGTGATTTTTCCAAGGATAAAAAACTTAAAAAAATGGTTTTTCCATGGCTAACCAAAAACCAATGATGGTTTTTACCATGGCTTACTAGCAAATAATGATGGTTTATCCCATGGCTAACCACCAACCAAGTGGTTTTATTGGTTTACCATAAACCATGTCAGATATGCAAGTATATATTTAATTCTCATCATTTTCTAACTCTAGGGATTATAAAAGGAAATATCAAAAGGGATTACTCGAATAGAAATTTCACTTTTATTCTTATTCAAGAAAACACGCTGAAATAAAAACTATCAGACCACACTGAAATCCACATAATATCACACCACTCAAAAGTGCAACTAAATCATAAGTGGCCTCTTCATTAGAGGCTTTAAAGAGGCTTGAATGGCCTCCATATTCTTATGCCTTTATCCTAAAATATGTTATACATACTTAGCTTATGTTTTGATGAAGCTCGGTTAAGGAAAAATTCCTCCCACAATCCAGACATCACGTACAAACAAAAAAGCATCTGTGAGACAATTTTTTTACTTTTACAATTTTGACAATGGATCCACCTATTAATATTTTAAATTTTTTAGACAAATCACTTTAAAAAATGACTCTTTTGACATTTTTGATTTTGATAAATTATGACACAAACTAGGACTATAATAACCATAAAGAAAAGAACACCTAATTTTAAAAAACAATGTTGAATTTAATAACTAATTGATTCAACATTAAAGGACCTATTAATAAAGATTTTTTACATTTTTTGAAATTTTGTACATATTAAAAGAACTCAAAGACACATTAATAATGAAACTAACACAAAATAGAATATATATTATAAAAAAATTACAATATAATAATAAATAATACACAAACTAGAATAAACTTCAAAATAAAAACTACCAATGTAAAATTATCATGCATGGGTCTACATCGCTGTATGGATGGATAAACAGTGGGTAGAATGGGAATGGTTTTGTAGATGTGGATATTTGAAATTCATGGATCAAACCATAGATTTTTTGTGTCACAACTGTGAGGTTGAGAATGGAATCAATGGACCAGATGTTTTTCAGATTACAGTTACATGACGTATAAATTAAATTAACAAATAGAATAATTCATAATATCAATGTGTGACATGGTATATCTATTTATGATTTTATTAAATATTATGTATTTAATACAATTATATTTAGTAGGTACAAATAAAAAAATAATGCTTGATTTTATGCTGGCCAACACAGATCATCAAATTCTTAATTGAAAAAAACTTACTGAACCCATTGTAACTAATCATACATCAAGATCTGATCATGTAGAGGGAGATCTAATGAAAATGCTAAAAATATTAGCATAAATGTAGGAAATATTTAAAAAAGATGCAAACTAAGTGGAATGACATGCTTATATGATAACTTTCATAACTAAAAGCATTACATAACATTATGCATCAAAACTAAAAGATTGAGAAAATGTTATAGCAGATCTAAGATAGAATATTTAATAGTTACTAAGGCATAAAATTAGGTTACATGGTGGAAAGCAAATCAAAATTTAGAGAGAAAAAAATGAATTGAGTCATAGCATAAAATAATGAGTAACAATAAAAATAATTACTACCATTCATGATGCTCTCTTTTTTTATACACCAAAAATAATAACTCAATGGAACAATAGCAAGGATCTCTATACAAAACTACAAAAGCTACTATCTACACTATTAAAAATTTATGAATATTATTCACAAGATTATCATCACCTAGGATAATCACAATGATCAATTGATCTTACCCATACAACTCTTACGACCTCTTGTTGCTCTGATACTTAATGATAAATTTGGTTTAGATCTAATAAGAATAAAAGAGCCAAACACCAGATCAAATAATTTAAACAAACTAATATTTATTATACAATTAATTTTATTCAAACACACTTACAAAAATATATATAGGATATGTATATCCTATAAATTAGGAGATTTACATAATCCTTGAATATCTCATAAACTAATGTTAGTGAATTGTACCAATAACTTGCATAACCACACTAACACAAATACAAATAATAATAAAATTGTAAGTATTACTTTATGGTAACTAAATCTCCTATTTTATATTTATCTCTTTGTAAATATGAAAACTCACACAATATTAATGTTACTAGATAGTAATCCATAACTTTATCAACATGTATTTTAAAAAAAGTCTAATCATGGTTTCAAGCATCCTCCAAGCTTATTCTAGGTACAAATGCAATTGGTAATAAATTTAATTGAGGAATTTTTGTCAAATAGTTCATATGAAAAGTGATCAATTTTATCCATAAGGTAAATGAGTATGGAGTGAGGCATCTGCTTCTAAAGAATGATACTTTACAACCTTAGCATGCTGCAAAGATATGATTTCAAGTTGGACTATAAGAAGTTATGGATTGTGCACTTCACTTAATAATAATGTTTTACCTCTTGGTTACTTATATATTGCGCTACCATACCACCTAACCTTTTTTTTCAAGGTAATGGTAATCTGTGTGGGTATTTCATGCAAGCTAGTTGAGAGAAGTCACTACAATATAACTAATGATGAAGCAATTAACACTGTTAATTTATATCATGGAAAAAAACTCATTATTGATCTAATGGGAAATCCTGATACTATAATTCCTATATAAACTCCTCAAATGGTTCATGTTTAGATTCATGTTATGGATAACTCAAACACTGGATAAGTTATCCTTGCACAAGCCATCTAGGATTTATTCCCAAATTTATAAGAAAATGATATAAGCCACGTAAGAGGGATGAGATATTCATACAAATGCATGGTGATTTAGTGGATTTTTGGAATAAGTTAGATGAATTGGACCCATTAATTAGTACTTATAATGATAATTAGCATGTAATGGTGATGTAATAGAATGTGAGATCCCATAAGAAGATCTTATAGTTGGTGAATGAACTAGATTAGATTCTTATGGATAAGTCTATCATGAAAAATAGATGGCACCAAAAGTTATGGAATAAATTATCAAATGTAAAGTGTGATGTTTATAGCTTTTGTGTGATCTTATGGGAATTAATTACATTGTGCATTCCATATAAAGGAATGAATCCCATTTAGGTGGTTGGTGTTGTTTGCTTGTAATATCTCCATCTTGATATAACCAAAAAGGTTGATCCCATGGCTGCAAGAATCATCAATGCATTTTGGTAGAATGATATATGTTTATGACCCACATTTGTATAAATCTTAGATTCTCTCAAACCATTACAAGGTTATCATTCAATTTTCAATATCATGCCAAAAAGCCAAATTTTCACATTTTCTATATGAAAAGATTTAGTAGATAGTTGTAAACAAGGTTAAGATGACACATGAGAAGATTCAAAAAAATTAAAAAATAAATAAATATTCGATTATAGTAAGATTGTGTTACTCATCGCATGAGTCAAGGTCAATATAAAAGCAATTATGCATATGTCGTTCCTAAATATGACTAATAGGATGGTGATCAATGTTTTTTATAGGCATTGAATCATGTGTTTCAAGGATGAGAGGATACAATAAACATATAAAGTGGAAGTTAATTTAGCATTACTGGCCCACACAAATGTTATTTTGAACTAAAAATATCACCAAAATCTCACATATCATTTTCAGATATGTGTAAAAGATTGTCTCACAAGTCTTAAAGAGAAATAATGACTATAATATTGTAACAAAAGGATACATCAAATGAAATGAATGTGATTACGGTAAGTGCACCAACTTGGGAGATAAAAAAGGGCATACTTTTGGACATGATTTTTATAAAATTTTAGAAATGTGAACTTCTGTAGATAATCAGAGATGGTTGCACTGAATATTTGAAGATGGTACAAAAATTTAAATTGTAGAATTTTGAGTATAGTTTCCAAAAAACTATTTTTTAAAAAAAATGATTAAGTAGACATAGGTCAAACAACTAAAATTTGAAAATAACCTCATATTTATTTAAGAAATTTTGAATTATATCATTCTGTGTGACCCACTATTTTTCAAGCATCATTTAATATTGTTAGAAACCATTTGGTGAATATTTAGATTAACTCTTCTAGTGTGTTACAAACTTTTTAAATATCTTTTTGATGAATTTTTATTTATTAATTTTCCAATTATTTATATCCTAAAATTTGACAAAATAATGGATATCCAGCTATGCGACTCACCCTAACTACCTCCAAAAAAATGAAAATTGATTTGTATTTAATGTGTGTAGAAATAGGCCTAGTTTGTTACCATATTTTTTTTGCATTTAGGTCAATGAAAAATAAATTAGATAAACATGAATAGGAATGTATGGGTGAGGCATGTAGTGGCCTAGAAAAGGTGTTGTTAGAAACAAATATAGTCTAAACCCTTGAAATAGCCCAAAAATTATAAAAATCATACATTTAGAAAGATGAAAACATGCTCGTTGTAACGATAATAATTTTTTATATTTTTATGTTGAAATATATAACATATTTAATGAATGAATTTGATTTTTTTTGGTTTTTTGTAAAACTCTCAGTCTTGATTGCAGATGGACAATCCCAAGCCTTTAGATCAGAAATCCAAGCCAATTCTAAGCCTAAAGGATCAATTTTGAATTCAAATTTAAATAACATGTACATGTTATATAATGTTTAAACATTATATAATGTGTACACATTCCTTTGACATAAAATGAAACAATAAAATTTCATGTTTATTGTGGGGGAAAGGTCCCATTAGCCATGCATCCTGATAGGGGAAATGTCCTATTAGCTTTGGATAGTGAATTAAGTTTCCATAACATCGCATTGGACTTTAAAAATTTTACCCATTTCAATATGTTATCTTAACTAATTATAACTAAGGTTTCAAGGTATAACACATTATACATTTGACAATATAATTGAATTTATTATGAGAGGTCATAAAATGTATTTTTTAAACCTATGATCAAAACTTAACTATTAATGTACCAATCATTGTGCATTAGAGTATCAATACTTGACTCTTACTTGGTAAGATGTGATTGGTTACTTTTAATTTTATAGAATAAATGTTGAACAAGTATTAGATATTACATGTTCTTCTACGGGTGCACTTTAATATTTATATACACCAATATGTTTCATCAATAGAAAACATGTTAACAAACCTTGTTTGATAATTGAAACATGCATAGCTATTGGGATTTTTCCCCTAGTAGGGCAAGGATATACCTTACGACCTTACTTGCCTAAAATCCTACATGCCCTTGAATTTTGTGTTTCTTATTGATATTATCCTACTTGTCTAAAATCCTATCTTACACTTTTGTTGTTTCTTTGATATCTTTGACCAGACCCATTTATTTATAAATTTTGAACTAATTTGTTTAAGTGGAAAAACCATTGAATTGGACTATGTAGTATAGATAATCTTCTGTAATTAGAAACAAGAATTGACCCCTTGGTGCAACAGTGCATCTCTTTGATATATTTTTTAAGAATGATATCTATTGGATCCCAATACCTATGAATCATGCCTTGATTTGTCCCAAAAACAATCCTAAATTGTGATGAATAAAATCCCTTAAGTTTCCTCCAAGGTCACTTAGTACATATAATTCAATAAGTGTATTTTAAGGTCCCAATTGAAATTATAAAAATATTCTTCTATTGTTACAATTATTTGATTTTGATTCCCCTAATCTATTTAAATACATTATTCAAATTTTGCTTGAAATTAAGATCTCTTATGAAAATACGGTTAATCCTCTATTCTGTGCACCTCCTTCATGTCTACCCCTCCATCATAGATGGGACAACCATCAACCACTCCATCCATTCCTATGTAATCTAAAGAGTCTGTCTTTGACATGGGACTAGTCCTAATCACACCATAGATGCAACAATTGCAAGCTCAAAAATAAGCTAGACAACACTTGATGCTTATCAATACTATAGAGTTTTATACCTTAATATTTAATTAGGATGTTAAGATACAAAAGTAGGATGATGTACCTACAATATATTTACATGTTAATTTCTTAAATATTTTGATCAAGTGGGTACATGTTTTGTTTTGTATAATATGTGGTTTTGAGCTCAATAAACTTGAAATGGTCACATGTATCCATTAGTGATGATGTGGTTTTAAGATGTTGTGACTATAGTGATGAATTTATATATTAAAAAAGATCTAAATGCACTACCTAGGGACTTTGTTCAAAACCATTAAAGGATGGCATAAACCTGGCATTGACCAAATATGACATATGTATAAGTTACCCCAACTCAAACACTATTAAACTTATTCAAGATACATCAAATATATGATAATGCCCCCTAAATATAAGACCTACATCACCTCAAGGATGATGTTGAGCAAAGAGACCCAATAATTATTCATGTGGATGATGAACCACTCACCTCATACAAATAGTTGATCAGAATTGAATACCAGTGTGCACCCCCTCAGTGAAGGTTTCAAGATTATATATATTTTATACATATATCTTCAATCATATTTTTCATATTTCATTGTAATGAGATTAAACCTTATGATGTGGATTTCAAGAAAGCAGTACATGTCTCATAATTCTTGTTTCATCTTGGGTTTTGAGGTTGAGGCTTGTCCACTACTGAATTATGTTCTCTCTTACATATAAGACTTAATATGAATGTAAGTTTTGGGATCTCTAGAGGTAATTTAATGTAGAGTAATATAAATAATTTGAATACATATATGTATAACAATGATAAAATTCGATGATCACTGAATTTAGACGAGACCTTAAAGGGCTCGACATAATAATTTTCATACAGTAATGGCAAGTTAGAGGCTCACACCATGTGAATTATTTACTAGACATGAGTTGATTAGATCAATGTAAAATTTTAAACATTGTTGGCTTCTATATATGTATGATAAATTTGTGAATAGGCCTTATTTGGATTGGTTGCCTTGATGATGGAGCATGTCTATGTATCAAAGATGTGCATATCTAATAACTATAACACTTCTCGAGGTGTACTATACATACACATGTGGAAATATTTGATTGGATTAGGCATCCTAAGGCTTTGATAAATATGATGCTTCTAGGATAAGTGATAATTAGATATATCACACAAATATATGTGTGTAAAATATAAACACATGCATACATATCTAATTGGATCAGGCCTCATAGGGATCTAATAGCTTGCTCTTTAATGCTTCTAAGACTTGTCACCTCTAATAGTGTTGACACTTCTGAGCACGTATGAGGTACACATGGTGATATATAATTATATTTGGCCTCTCAAGGCATTGTCAACTATTAAACTTCTAGGACTTGATGAATCTCTAATAGCTTTAACACTTTTGCATGTACGAGGTACACATGTGGCACAACAAAGTTCAATTATAGGGGTAATTCAATTGAAGAACTTTGGGAGGCCAATTTGAACCCCTCCTTGACATAACTATAAGATCATGATATATATGATTTGGGATAAAATTAAGTATGATTCTATCTATCATGTATTGAACTAATTAATCAATTGGTTCAACTAGGGATGTGATTTGGGAAAAATTGAGCCCCTAAACCAAATTTATGACCCAATCAATTATATAATCTAGATGCAACATATATGGCTTAACTGACCCTAATTTAATCAAAATTGTAAATATAAATATAAATGAGGCCAATTTTAACCCATTAAACCTAAATTGGAGTCTATGATGTGATTGAAATGGATAAATTGGGTCACATTTCATGACATGTTGATTGTAAACCCTAATTTTATCACTTGAACATGTATGTAGTTCCCTTGAACAATAATTTCATGACATATACACATGTCAAACATGTTACATGAAACCCCTAACCCTAAATCCCAATTTTATAACAAACATAACCCCTAAGTTCTTTGATTACATCACAAATGCATAAATTAATGAATGTGATTTGTGCTAATTTGTGAACCTATTATTAACCTAGTTTTGTAAGGACCTATGATGGGATTTTGGGAAAAATTAGTTAATTTCATCTTACATATTGAGACTTATTTCATCATTCATTATTACTATTTCTTTATAGTATTATCAAGAGTGTTATTACATCATGCATTGGAGATTTATGCATCATATTGGGGATTTATGCATCATATTGAGCCTTATTGCATCATATGATAGCCTAATTACATCATATTTAGCCTCATTGTATCATGTGATATCTTAATTTCATCATATGATAACCTAAATACATCATATTGGATATTTATTACATCAAATGATATGCTTCATGCATTGCATGATAGTCTTCTTACATCACATGATAGTCTTCTTGCATCGTATGATAGCCTTATTTCATCATAGTGAGCCTTATTGCATGATATGATAGAATTATTGCAACATTTAATAGTATTATCACATCATATTATAGTATTATAATAGAAAAAAATACTTGAATATGAGCCTTTTTGCTTGTTTGTATAGTATATGCCTATACTTTAAGGAATGTGTACGCATTATAGGAATGCATACATGTTATATAAATGCATATGAATTCATTTAAATATGAACAAAAACTCACTTTTCAATGTCTATTTTTATCCATAATCGAGATTGTTGTCCCCACAGACATTCTCTGCGTACTCTATGTACTTTCTTGGTTACAAATTTTTTTGGACCCCACATTTGAAGTACTTTATTGGTTGATTTTTTAAAAATGGCCTCTAGTTCATGTTTAGGGAGGATGAATAAGTGGAATAGAAAAACATCAAAGTAATTAGAAGAGTTTAGAGAAAAAAAAGGTATGAATGCAAGAAATTCATTCCAAACAAGGTACAAACACTAACCCTGATGAGCCATATGCCTTAGATAAATGAGATAATTGATAATAATCAATTGAATAGTGATGAAATTTATATTAAGGAATTTAAATTCACAATAATGAATTGATTTATGATGAAATTAATAATATAAAATTATATAATGTTGGAAATTCACTTTCAAAATTTAATGTTTTTGATTATGTTGATGAAGAGCCTATGCATGATACTTTACCCACAAACAATGAATAAAATTTAATGGACTCAAATAATGATTAAATTAACAATGAATAAAATTTCATGGAAACACATAAATAAGAAACAATAAATGAATAAAATTTCATGGAAAACTATAATGATTTTGAAACACCCTCTAAATGGACCCCACCAATAATAACACCTCCAAGAATTGTGCATAGAAAAGATAAGTACTTAATTGAAGTTGATGTAAATATTTTGAAACCAATGCATAACAAAATGTGTGACCTTCATTGAAGAAGATTGGCTCAAGAAATTTGGGATAATTTCTTTCATAGATTGGAATATGATAGTCAAAGATGTCAATTATTTGTTTTGTTGATGAAATTGCTTAAGACGAGACCTATAATATACACATTAGACTAAAAACATCTCACATGGATAGTGAAAATATACATTATTAATATCATATTATATTCCCAAAATCATGCAAAAAATATTTTAATGCTTCATGACATATAATGATAACTTGTGTAGTAAGTGCTGAAATAGGGAAAAAATGATTGATTTAAAAAAATAAGTCAAAAAATTGATATAAATAGAAAAAAATTAATGAAAGCAATTTCAAGACATGAAAGACTTAATGAACCTAATATGAAATAGGTCTAGTCATTCTTTGGTATATTTCCATGAAAGGACAAGGATATAGCCGATGCTTTGGAAGAGTTACTTGAACAATTTTGGAAAGATAATACAAGAGTTTTGCCCAATGTAAGATATGTAGTGAAAAGAAGAGTTGGTTCTCGTATTGAAATAAGTATTATATGTGTGAGTGGGGTCAAGAGTGAGAAATAAGGTCATAGGGAAAAAATAATCTTTAAGAACATGAATTAGGCTTAGTAGGCCTTATATTCAAACTTAGGCAAAAGTGGGAAATAGGTACAAGGAAGACATAGGGCCTTCAATGAAGGTTAGTTGACATGTTTGAGGATACAATAGGAGGTTGGAATCTATTATAATTGGATCTAAGTGTATATAGATAAGCATAAAGTTATAAATTACATTAAAACTACTTGGAATGATTATTTTGTAGACTTCTCCTTAATTATTTTCATCAAAAACCAAGGCAAAATATGATGATGACTCATTTGTGAAATTTGACCAAGAAGACGTGTCACTAAATTTTGCCTATTTGGTCCTATAGGAAAAAATATGCCAAATATAACCAAAAAATTTCTGGTGGAGAGGATCATTATGACTTACTCTATCCATTTTAATATATTTTTATCTATTTTTTATAATGAAAAGTATTCAATATTTTAGTACAGTCAACCCTATGTCAAATCACGATTAATATTGGAACGTACCTTGCAAAAATTAGTCAATTTAGGGCATATACGGGTTGAGTAATAGCATGAAATTTGGTAATAATGGTATACATGACCTATAAAAACATCCAATTCCATATTTAATCTCTTATGAAGAGTGAAAGTTCCCATTTTTTTGACATAGTCCTCTTGTAGTCAAGAAGGCAACCATTAGAGATTTATATAAGTTTTGCCAGTTTTGGATACCAAGAAGTAGTTTAGGCCTCAGAGAGATCTTAAAACCATAAAATATTATGTTTTAAGCCTATATTATCTGATATAAGTGATAAAATTAAGGGTTTTCCACCCAAAATTTTTAAGAAAGACAAGTTTTGCCATGAAGGAAGCATGTAGGCATCTCAAGATAAATTATAGTAAAAAGGGTTTACAAGACAAATTAAATATAAAAATGAATTTAAAATTGTTAATATATGTATTCATGACCTAATATACCCATAAATTATCTTTGGAAGGTCATATGACAACTATAAGTGATCTTTGTTTTGTCATAGTCCCCTCTATGTCTCACAATGGCCACTATTCATGTAGGGATAATTTTTGGAGTTTTAAGATGTGTTTGAGGTTTAAAATAATAGATAAGTATTTTATAATTATTTTAATATTTTTTAAAACCTATTAAACACATTTAAATGGTGTTCAAACTCCAAACTTCATGAAATATCCATAGGCAAGCTCAAATCCCCACAGGTAGTCTCA
>JARHVA010005166.1:0-5000 GCA_037957365.1 Torreya grandis
TAGAACCTGAAAAGCATTCCAATCCAACACATGCAAAGGATCAGCTATATACTTTTTAAGATTAGAAATAATTAAGATATTATGAAATAGAGATAGGTTTAATGGTAATGCAAACCTATACACTACATGTTTGATCAATTCGAAAAACTTTGAAGGGCCCCACATATCTCAGTGAAAGTTTTGTTGACTTCTCAAATTTAATCAAGCTCTTCTATAGCTTAACCTACAAGAACACTTTATCACCTACTAAAAATTACCTAGTTGTTCTCTTTAGATTAGCATAACTATTATGCCTATCATTGGCCTTGAACATTCTCTGCATGATTGATATAACTTGATCTCTTATTTTTGAAAGCATCTTAGGTCCAAACGCTACCCTATTTTCCAACCTGTCCTAAATGATTGGTGTCCTACACCTTCTCCCATATAATGTTTCAAATAGTGCCATAGTAAAAAAAAATGGGTACAAGTTATTACAATAAAAATCAACTAATGGAATATGTTCCTCCCACTTGTATTGTTGATCTATGTAATACATATGAATATCCTCTAACACTTGATTAACTTGCTCAATTTGATCATCAATCTGTGGGTGACATGCAATATTAAAATTTAGCTGCATACCTAAAGCTAAATTTAGAGTTAACCAAAATTTAGAAGTCATCCTCAAATTATGATCCGAAATGATCTTATCTATAAATCTATGCAACTGATACACTTCCTTTAGGAATCTCTTTCATAAGATTTGGTGCATAATCTGTCAAATTTCCTCATATAAAGTGTGTTATCTTGGTTAGTTTATCAACTACAACCAATATCATGTCATGCATATTTTATGATAATGGTAAACCTTCAACAAAGTCTATATTGATCACTTGTCACTTCTATTCTAGTATGTCATGTGGATATAATAATCCAATTAGATGCACATGTTCAACTTTCACTCATTGACATTTTAGAAAATGTGACATAAACTCCACTGCATCTTTCTTGATTTCCTTTTATAAATAAAGTGGTCTAAGCTCTATTGAAAGCTTGGTTACTCTTAAATGCCTTGAATATGGGGCATTGTGTAGTTATTTTAGTATTATACTCCTCATATTCTCTGAATCTGACACATACATCCTTCCATTGTATCAAGATAGACTATCATTATCTATTTTGTAACCTTTATATCTATGATTTTGAGCATTCTCAAACAATGCTTTCCTAACCTGATCAAAAAATTCATCTCTTAGTGAGAATTTGATCACTCAATCCCTAAAATTACTTTTGATAGTAGCCACAGCTGCTATGTACCTTATACAACTTAAGGCATCAGGTACTTTGTTTTCCTTACCTTTGATATAATTTATATCTAAGTCATAGTAAGATAAAAACTCTAACCAACGTCTCTGATGAGCATTCAAATTTGGTTGGATGAAGATGTACTTGAATCCCAAGTTATCAGCCTTGAGTTCTAATGGTTTTCCCAATAGATAATGCCTCCAAACTTGTAAAGCATGCACAATTATTGCAAGTTAAAGGTCATAAGGGGCATAGTTCACCTCATAAGGTTTTAGATTCCTTGATTTGTAGGCTACCATTGCACCATCCTGCATAAGGACTCCTCCTAGTCCATTCCCTAATGCATTTGTGATCACTAAAAATTGACCATTAGGATTAGGAACTCTTACCATTGGTGCTGAAGTAAGCCTTCTTTTCAATTTCTAAAAATCTACATCACACTTATCAAACCAAATAAAACTTTGATTCTTACACTACAAAGAGGTGATCAACTTAGCTATCTTTAAAATTTTGGAAAGAAATTCTTATAATAGCCCATTGATCTCATGAAATTCCTTCCCTAGTGGGCATTCCTTGGTTCTATCCACTCCATAATGGATCTTATATTAGATGGATCAACTGAAATTCCATCTACAAATATAATATGTCTTAGATATTGCACTTTATTTTGGAAAAATGCACACTTAGATAATTTTTCATATAATTTGTACTTTCATAACCATTACAAAACTAGTTCAAAATGTTTAAGATGCTCTTCTTCATCCTTATAATATTAAGAATGTCATCTAAAAAGACCAAAATAAAATGATCTAAATAATCTATGAACACATTGTTCAAGAGATTCATGAATGTTGCAGGTGCATTCATCAACCCAAATGGTAACACTAAACTTTCAATTCCCATATCAAGTTCTAAACACCATATTTGGAATATCCTCATCTTTTATCCTTAACTAATGATATCCATATCTAAGATCAATATTAGAAAAGACCATTAATCTTCACATCTGATTGAAAATATCATATATTTGAGGTAGCAGATACCTATTTTTGATGGTCATTTTATTCAAATTCCTATAATCAATGCAAATTCAAAGAGTACCATCCTTCTTCTTGATGAAGACAACTAGTACACCCCATGGTGACACTCTGGGTATAATCAACCCTTTAGACAATAACTCTTAGAGTTGAGCCTTCAATTCAAACAATACAGTGGTTCTCATTCTATACGATCTCATAGACTAAGATTTTGATCTTGGTATGATATCAATAGAGAAATTAAACTCTCATTTAGGAGGAAGTCTTGGTAATTCTTCTGAAAACACATCATTAAAATTCATAATGAAAGGATAATCTTAAATTTATGGTTCCTTAGATTCCTCCATTTCATTTATCTTGATGATAAATGATTGATATCATTTCATTGGGCCTTCCTAAGTTGCATTGCAGAATCAATATAAGCCTTAACTCCCTTTTCTTGCCCTGAATTAGTATTTGATTTCCAAAATGATCCAAACACTTAACCTTATTTATATAGTAGTCAAACCTTGAATTTATGCTTCATAACCTAATTGACCCCTAGGATCACGTCATATGACCCTAGTGGTGTTGCATAAAGATACACTATTATTGTGAATTTGAGAAACATAATCTCTTCTTCAACTAAACACTTGTCAACTTTAACTTTAGAATCATTCTCATATTGTATTGACCATGCATTGACAATTACTCCATCTTTTCTAGATAACTTATTTAAAATTCTAAGAGCTATAAAATATTTTGTATCCCTTGTATCTATCAAAATGGAAACTGGATGTTCAAACAAAATACTTGAAAGTTTTATGGGTGAAGCTTAGAATTTAACTTGTCGATTGTCCACTATTGCATGGATATATTGTTAAAAAGTTCCTTGATGAGGAGCAAAACATGTGTTCTTTGACTTATCTTAGGTACACTCACGCACAAAATGGTCACCTCAATGAAGCAACCTCCAGCTAGTCCCTTCCTATCAGAATATTGGTTCCCCTTAAAACTACCTTTAAAACCATTACCCAATTTCTTATTACCTAAACCAATATTAAATCTAGTATTCTAACTCTTAAAATAAATTTGAGATTCTACACTCCTTTGCTTCTAGTTCTTCTTTTTGAAATTTGGCTTAGAAATTCCAAAGTTTTTCTTAAACTTATCTCTAACCTAAACAAGATATTTCAATTTGTGTTCCTATTTGGCTACCTTCTTGAAGACTCAGTCCATGGTAGATGGTCCATGAACATCCACTTCTCCACCAATTTGGGGTTTTAATCCCATGATGAACTTCCTAATCTTGAACCTCTCATATGCCTGATACTGAGGTACATATTTTAGAAGCTTGGTGAACTATTCCTAGTACTCATTCACTCATAGATTTCCTTGCTTTAGATTTTGAAAATATATAATATTTTGGTCAAAATATAAATGTGGAAGCCACTGTGATATTAATAGTGTCACAAACTGATCCCATATAGTGGTGTTCAAGTTAAGATTCATTTCCAAATTCTTATTATCTCACCACATAGTTTCTTCTCCATCCAACTGGTAAGTTCCCCAAATGACTTTGGTGACCTTGGAGTAGTTTAAAATCTCTAAATACTTCTCCATCTTAGTCAACCATGCTTTATATCTATCTCCCATAATAGTTATATCAAATTTAGGTGGATTCACCTTCTTCATATCTCTAACTAATTCTATAGCTACACGTGCTTTCATGTCCTAAGGTACTTCCTCATGTCTTTATTTTTGAGGTATTTCCTACTCATTAGGATACTCTTTAGGCACATCATGATGTGCTTCTTCCTCACATCCATTAATTTCTTATTCTAAGGCTACAATTATGTCCCTAGTCTCATTCATGGATGCAAGAATTTGATCCAACTTTGTTGTTTGCGCAACGGTAAATTAGTTAGGATCAAATGGAGGGATATTTTCAATGACATTCAAAAGACACTCTCTAGATGATCTTTCTTACACCATTCTCCTTTATATTAAAAAAAGGATATGAAAATGTTAGTGGACTCATTAAGTCATAGAGTTCGAACCATAACTCTGATACCATAATGTAACATCCCCACTAGGATTTACCATATTAATGTAATTTTTTTTAATAATTCCATGTAATCATAAAAAGAATTCACCATGAGAATTTAAAATAATTATCATAATCAAACATATGAATAGGTTAACCATAAATGGGTATTTTAACAACCTATCCAATAATAGATCAATATGCCATAGTTAAACAAATATTACTATATTTATTCCATAATTATTTACAAAAATCTATCCACTATTGTTAATGTAAATATGAATATATATAATTACATTCCATCATAAATAATGTTTCAATATAAAAACAATATATGATACAAGGATCCACAGAGCATAAGTCTCACAAACTTTAGTATCAATAGTTATCTCAATTATCATCTCAGTGAATTACGAGTGTGAAGAGGGAGAGCATCATCTGAGTGATTTTCTATACCAACCATAAACCATTAATACCATATACAATTCTCCAACCAAGGAATGTCCCTCCCTTCATGGATGGTTACAGGAATCCAAAGAGACAAGTTAGTACCTGTGTCCTAAATTTTTTAAAACATGATGTGTACCATACAGAAAATCCATTCTAAAATTATTTCTCACAAGCATGAAAATCAAATATATGAAATGAAA